>JAQGAC010000236.1:0-32638 GCA_034696585.1 Isotomurus maculatus
TACCCCCCCTGGCCACACCCCCTGAGGGGGGAGTGCCCGAAAACTTCACACATAGGTCAAGGGACACCTAATGAACATGAATATGTCGAAGAAAGTCCAAAACCTAACAATGGATTTTTCGACCGCAACTATTTTTTTCGAATAAGCTCTAAGTAAGATTGATAGTCTCAACAAAGACGTCAAATTGCTCCACTTGTTTTAAGCAAATATATGGATGTCATGAGATTTCGGCGAGTCTTTAGTATGGGTTTAGATTTTTTTCAAAATAACGATTGAATCTCAACAAAAGTGCTTATTTGTCTGAAATTTTAGAGGCCTAATAACAGCTTGTAGGGCTGGAATGATCCCTGCTGACGTAATAACTCCAGAGATGTTGATTGATGGATTCTGTGGGCAAGGTGGTTAATCAAAGTAGACTTCATGTATGGAATACTATTTTTAGAGCAGAGAACTCCCACCTTCTGCATTTGCGGAAAGCCGCGACCTGTCTAATTGGCAAGACACTAATGATGGTTACAATTAGGGTTCTCTTGATTCATATGGGACCAAATCTCATTCTCTATAAGCTTCATTCCGTCCCCTTTTCGTATAAACACCAAACTTATTTTATTAATAGGGGTGGCTTGATGCACCCCATTAGGGACGCAGATTGCCGACTTAGCGACATGAAGTGTAAGATAAGTGAAGGAAACCTCATTATCGGCTAGTAAATGCGCACAAAGATTTTTGGAAGGTTAAGAGATTTCAGAAATCTCCTAATCGTGTCCATTTATTTGTAACGACAGAACAGAGACGAAGACACAGATCTCCAGAGCCAATGAGCTAATTTTGATCACTTTAGGATCTTATATTACAATACCGTGTAACAACGTATCCGATCCGAAACTTCCCAAACTAACGTAAGTACAGGTGCCATGCAATTGCAGCTTGGGGACACCTGCTACGCCGATGTAGGAGGTCAAATAATAATCTTACTGTCATATGCAGGTAAGCCCCAAGTAGGAAGTAACCAGTTATTTGGGATACATATCACTGTCCCAGGAGGATGGGCAAAAGATGACGGAGGCCTCAATTATGACGCATTATACAGTAATATTTCATTTTTTGATGAAACGTGGGTGAAGACATACTGGTTAACAATATTTCTAAATTTTTAGATCGAACAGTAATTCCAATTCCAGATAAATGGGAAGACATAACCGTTAGCCATCTCTCGATTTACACTGAATCTTGAACCATGATCTCTGTTCATATCCAGTCCGAAAACCCTATCGCAAATTGTCGCCGATAATAATATCAATAAAATGAAGCTAACTAATTTGACGAAAGTGAAGAAGGTACACAATTTTTGAGCTAAACTTCCCTTAAACAGCAATAATCTTATGCTAATTAACAAACTTATATTGAATGTAAATCATCTTTTTTGTTGTAGTTATTGCAGAAAAGCGTTCCCGTACCAGATTCGGGAATATGTAAGAGCGAATATTTTAATTATCTTTGTTAAAATTCAGTTACACTAATTACTATCGATCTTCTCAAAGTGTTTCCAAGCAAACAGCGCCTGTGGCTGTCATAACCACGCATCAATGCTGCGTGTGTTTCAGGAAACTGAATAGCATTCGTGGACTGAAACTACATATGAAAATTCACGCAGCTATTCATTCACCTGCCACTTTTAATGCTAGAGGAATATTTATTGAGAATGGTTACTTAACTTTTGAAGAAAACCACCCAGAAGCAAATAACAACCAATCTGATAAGACTACCAAGGCAACTGACATTTCATGTCGAAAGCGAAAACGGGGAGTACGTGAAAACGAAAGTGAAGAAGGTACACAATTTTTGAGCTAAACTTCCCTTACTGCGTATTAGTACCCCTGAATACCTTGTATATCAACAAATATGAACAGCAAAAACCTGAGAACTACCTCTTCTCAACACATAAGAATCGCACATTATTACCTAAGGATTATTTGTCCTCGGTCGATAAGAAACATCACATCCCACTTTTTTAGCCCAGTCAATTTGGGATTATAAGATTAGTTTGATGTCTGTCTGTGCGTGTTAGCACGATAACTTAAGATTAATGTTAATGTATCTGGTTGATTTCTAGTCTCACACGAGATTCATTTCCACATGTTGTATAACTACTGCAATTTGACAAACTTTGACCCCATCTAACCCTGTGGGGACTGATTTGTCGCATCATTATGTGGGGTGATTAGGAAACAAGATTACGAAATTCAGGAACCATCTGGAACCGAATCTTTGTAATAATTTTTTGTCTAATTCATTTGAAGAAGTGCTGTGGAGATCAGCTCTGGAGATTTCAGGTTTTAACAACCCAATCAAAAGTTGTAAAGATTTTACAAAGGTCTAAACACTTTTATCTTACCTTCGTCTATCTTTCGACGCATTCCATTTTTAAATGCAGTTCAACTATTCCTACTTTCAGTGACTCAAAATATAATCGAAGGGAGTTTTTGCTTCAAATTGTCTTTTGAACACAAAATTAACCTATTTTGTGTTTAATTCTGGCACCTTAGCTTTAGCACCATTCGCTGATGTAATTTCGACCGGCTCGTACCGACGACGCCGGTTGGACAACATGATATAAAGTTTTTAGGCGACGGATGGATAACTTCAACGTGGTGCGATTTACTCTATATTTCTATGCATTTTACAAGCAAAACAGGTTTATGAAGCAAACAAAGCAAAGATCTTCATCAGAATCTTCGTTCAAATCGTAATCTTCTTCTTCACCTTCATAATTTTTATAATCTACAGTTTGATTCGCGACTGCATGAGCCACTCGCCGCCTATCATACTGTTTACATTTCCGCAACTTGCCAACAACTTTCACTGGCTCCATGTCTCCTGATGCATCCGTCTCATCTTCATTCGTCTTCTTGGAATTCGACAATCTAAAAAGCTTCTTGAACCTGCCCCACAGCTTCTTCTTCTTTACATCTACCTTCGTATCCTGTGCCTCCGCTGCATGAAAACTGTGGAAAACCACTGAAGTCTTAGATCCCCCGTTATCACTGGAATTGGTTATCTTCAGGTTGTTCTTCGTGCCAACTCCTCCATCCTGCATTGTATTCCCTGTAGTCGCATTGGTGCTGTTGTTCTCATTAGTAGCAGCTTTCTGTGCGTTTAGCTTTTTGGGCTTTGCATTCTTAAACGCTGACATTGGAATCCGAGCGGTCATTCCGTTGAGAACCACTCCGTTGCTCATTCTCAAAACTGCTCGAGATGACTCCTCTGGACCTGATGGCGGCGGATGGGTTTCTTCGAAATCGATTTTCTTGATGAATCTCTGAGGTTTGTCCAAGTACAGCTTCTTTGCCAACACCTCGGCGTTCGTTAGGTTCCCTAAGATTCCATTTTCCACCCTGATGCCGTATCCTGTGGCCTTCCTTCGCTTACCCTGAATACCTCCGAGGTTTAAGTCCCGATTCGGATAAATCCAAATATCACGCAGGAAAATTATATTGAGTTCCGGAAATTCTTGAGGGTAAATGTGCATTTCTGCTGAAGAGAGAAGAGAGGATTCGAACTCAAAGTACCACTCTGTGTTAGCCACCATTGCTGGAATGAAGTAATCTTTGTTCTTGATAGAGTTTTCTCCAGGATTTGTTCCCCAATTGTTCATAATTAAGTGTTCAGTTGCTTCTCGTGGTCCCATCGAAGTCAAATAAACTCCGTCACCGTACAGAGCGTCTCCAACCTTCAATCTGGACATCTTTAAGTAACCACTCCTTTCGATTGCGAGTTTTCCGTCGAAATTGGTGTAGTGGTAGATCTTCACCATTTTCTGAGTGCTGTGGGAGTAGATTTGAATCAAAGCGTTGAGAGTTTGACATCAATGAACAAAACATAAGGAAACAAAAAAGAACACAGGCTATCATCTTTCATGATTATGCGTAAGTTACTACACTAGTAAGTCAACCGATCCAATACAAAAAGATGCACTTCTTTTATGTGAAGCTTACTTGGTACTTGGTATAAAGTAATTCAGAAAGATGAAATATTCTGATTGATTCACTTAATGTTCCTGCACTGCACTGCTCGAATGCCTTGAAAAAACAACAACAAAATTTTAATTCGATTCGCTTCAGCTTTCAAAATGGTTTCAAGTACGTCTTGACGCATACCTGTGAATTTAAGATTAAAATCGCTCAATCCAAAACCACATTAATTGGTTTAGGAGATATCCCTGAAACAGACAGTCTTCGATTGCACCTGCAATTGCAATATTGAACCATTTATAATTATGATTAATTTATCAAACACACACTTTCATCTTGAGAATTCGAATTCTCGCCTATGTGAATTATTAATTTATCAACACTAAGATGGAGAAGCAATTTGAAGTCACTTGGAAGTATAAAAGTCAATTACCGCAAAACTCCAAAGCATTTTCACTCCACAGGAGAAGAATAAATTATACCGATGAGGGCTTAATTTGTATTCGACTGCAGAATGTAGAGCCAAAATGAATACGTGCTTCAATAAAGTTTTATGAAATGCAAACTGTAAACTGCAATTAGTGTTACTTCCTTCGGTGACCAGAATGGAATGATTGATATCCGTAAATCAAAATCAGCCGAACTCGAACTCACTCACACAATATTGGTGAACATCCTTCATGGTGTATCTTGTACAGTCTAGACTTGCCACTTGCTTATCCTTCTAGACATTTGAACATTATAGAATTCTCTCCTCTAAAGCGGATCATATTTAATTGCAGGGTATATTTCAGCTAAAACTATAACCTATGTAATACAGTACGTGTGTTAATGTTTCTTTCTCATGCAGCTCCAAGCAGTTGTAAATAGTTCATTACTTCATTTAATGTTTTAATCTCGATAGATTTTGCAAACCATCATCCATACTGATTATGAAAATGCCATAAGCCGTATATGCAAATTATGTTAGTGAAATATGAATCCGTGTGTGATAATCTGAAAACTTTCTGTGCAGACTTGAGTCTGGAAAAAGCTGGGTATTTAATAGGGTGAGGAATAATGGAGACGCTATCTCTGCTTCCTTTTCTTGGTTATTGTGTGTCTAAAACTAACTTCACTACATATCAAGCGAGTGAGCTTCAAAACAATTCTTAAAAGTGCAGAAACACGATATTCCTCAATACAAACGATATGCTGTATGCTAGATGTGTTAGATGGTTCATAATGTTCATAAGTTTGTTCCATTGCACTCCCCAGTACTCCCCACCGTTTTAACTAAATTATTGAGCTGACGTCAATCATTTTACTGCTTCAATATTCTGGCACCTTAAACAGTAGCGTAATTTGATAATATGGGCAACATATTTTCGATACTCCGCCTCTTCTGGAATAATGTATATGAGCAATAGGCCTTAAGAAATAACAAACTGCATGAGAATCTGTCTTCAAAATATCAATTTTAGACTTCAGGAAATCCAAGAAAGTCCCTAGATCATAATATACATAAAACAATAAAACTTGTAAGTGCAATATCCGTTCACTATTAAGAACAATATGAAACTGCGACGCTAAAATCCTTTTAATTCAATAAGCCATTAGCCATGTGCTCCGTGTCAATTAAAATGTAAATCTTGCACGATAATGAAATGCATTAAAAACCTGTTAATTGCGGGGTAGGAGATCTACTCCACATATGTTTACACATGATTGAATGATTGAATAACACATACGAATGATGAGATTATGTTCACGGTCCTACACTTGCATCACCTGCATTAACATTTTGCATTCCGATGAAATCAGTCGGCAAGCAATTCACAATCAAGTCAAAGTCATAAACAAGCGTAACCAAGTAGAAGAATGTCTCGTGTGTATTTGTTTCTTCTCGAATCAACTTCTAAATGTCAATTGTGCTCATATGCATATTAAAATTAAAAGTGCATATGTGTCGCTGTATCCTCGCTGCCAAAATGGAAAACGCCAACTCTGACAACTGACGGGACTTGCAACTTATTACTACTCACTCACCATTGTTCAAAATTCAAGTCAAGAATGACCCCACCCTTCACACTGTGCAATAAGTCATATCAATCCTCTTGGGCATTTATATCCTCAAACATGCATCCTTTTAATCAGATCAAGAATCTCTTTGCCACTTTTTCTGTACTACACAATACTAGAAACTACTGGTCTTGCATTAAGCAAGATGATTAGTCAAGTTAAAAGCACACTATTCTATTTCATCTCCACTTGCCAGCTTTTATTCTGTGGGATTTCTTGGACCCCTTAAGACTCACTGCGCACAATTACATGGAGGAATAATTGCCACGATAATTCTATTTACAAACTTGTATGTTATCATTCTTATATTCATATTGATCCACCTGCATCTCCTAATTGTTGCTTATTACACTACATGCAGATTTGTATGAAAATTATGATGAATGAAACCATCTCCCTCATTCAAGAATATCACAAGATGTGGTTACCTAACTCTAATATCTATACACACGCGTATGTGTGAACCAGATCATATTACACATTCACACCTTTGTTGTTGTAGCTGTTCTATAAGAGGCTGCGAGACTTATTGGAATGACCCTTATGAATTTATGATACCAAATACTATATGTCCAAATGTGCAGTACTACTCTTCCTATATTTAGATTCTTATTACGACTGTTCCTTATCGCAGCAGGTAGTAACGCACCAAGAAAAGGTTTCCAATCCAAACAACGCACATTAAACACGTAACAAGTTGGAATTCAATGCAGCCGTCTCGTGGCATGTCATAAAGACGTAAAGACATCATCAATCCCAGAAATGATAGTTGGCAAGAATGGACGAAATGTCTCAATTATTCGATTACTCCATTTTATATTTGGTTTTATTGTGTTTGCTTTCACTCCCTAAGATAGGTTGGGTCATCTCGTTAGAGTTTATCAGATCACGCAAAATAAATGATGCACGCATAAAACGCATCTTGCGGAATCAACAACTCCTTCCATCCAATAAGTCCCCAGGTGTCTGTCACTTCATTCTCCTGACTATAAAAGCCAAAGGCTCCCATGAGATCTCTATCAAATCACCTTTGCTCTCTTAGCTGATAAGACAGACAATAGGAAACCCCGTTGAAGCTTACACACATCCAACTGATCCAGCTATCAAGATGATTAAGGTGAGGTGGCATTTCGGATATTCGGATCCAGTTCCAGTGTTGTTAAAGTGTCACCCAGTTGAATACAAAAGGCACAAACAGGAAAGAAAGAACGGTGATTAACATCTTTTTGTTCTAGGCAATTGCTCTTTTGGCTTTCGTGGCTGCTGCCCAAGCTGGTGGCCCAGTTGTTGGAGGATATGCTTCCGTAAGTTACCCATTACATCTTAAATCTTTATGTACAGAATGATGGGCGTTATGGTATAATAAATCTGTACAAATGGGAATTCCAGGGTCCCGTTGGCGTTTCCTACGGAGCTCCAGCTGTGTCTTACGGTGCCCCTGCAGTTTCCTACGCTTCCGCAGCTCCAGCTCGATATTCCTACGCTGCTCCAGCTACTCAAATCTCTTACGCCGCTCCAGCACAAGTTTCTTATGCTGCTCCAGCTCAATACGCTTATGCTGCTCCAGCTCCAGTGACCTATGCCGCTGCTGCTCCAGTTGCCGTTGCTAAAGCCGTCCGAGCTGAGCCATACGACCCACATCCACAATACTCCTACGGATATTCTGTCTCAGACGCCATCACCGGAGATCAAAAGTCTGCTTCTGAGTCTCGAGACGGAGACCTCGTCCAGGGACAATACTCCCTTGTTGAGCCCGACGGTGCTGTCCGAACTGTCACCTACACTGCTGACTCCATCAACGGATTCAACGCTGTTGTTCAACGATCTGCTCCAACTGTCACTAAAGCTGTTGTTGCTGCTCCACAAGTCGCCTACGCTGCTGCTCCACAAGTTGCTTATGCTCCTCAAGTTTCTTACGCTGCTCCACAAGTTTCCTATGCTCCTCAAGTTTCTTACGCTGCTCCACAAGTTGCCTATGCTCCTCAAGTTTCTTACGCTGCTCCAGCTGTCCGGTACGCCTCCGCTCCAGCTGTCCGAGTTGCTGCTCCAACCGTCCGATACGCTTCTGCTGCTCCAGTAAGCCACGCTGCTCCAGCCGTTTCTTACGGTGCCCCAACTGCTTCCTACGGAGCTCCAGTTGTCACTGGAGGATACGCTTAAGCGTTTTCTAGCGTTAGAAAGTTTCCCGCAGCTCACGTAGAATATTTCCATCTCCTTTTCAAAGCTCCACAGTCATCTTAATTATATGACTGTTAGCTCTTAATAAGTTTAGGAATTTCAGTTCTGCTTGCTTAGTTAGCTCTGCCTTTTAAAGAATCCCAAATCCAGTTGCCAGTACAAACCTCTGCTGATAATTATAATTCAGTCACTTATCCTTTCAGCAGAATTTATAGTAATTATATCTGATGAATTAATTCACTTCAAGCTCGAATTAGTTTTAAATTGTAGAACATTGGGAGCCCCTTGCCTTGTAGTCCTCGTTCTGCTCAGCTTTTTCAGAATGCCTTTTTTGTCTGTGATCTATGATTAATATTTAGTTAAAATCAGTGTGAATCAGCATCTTACACTAAACCAGTATTTTTTACAACTGTAATATAGGGAAATAAAACTACTATTGAATTTTTATATTTCAAATCCACCGTGTGTAATTTTGGAAGTGAGAATTTCTACATTACTCATCAAGCACAATAAACAAGTTTATGTTTGCACAGTATTGACTATTGACTCAATCTCTCAGAGACGAAAGCATCCAAACATCCCGGAGGGGATGAAAGAGCAACAAGTCAATCTCCTGAACTGCATCATGTTACCCGAAAGTCCATTATATGGGCCATTAATGCCAACATCAAGAGACTCAATATCTCCCACACATTCACACACACTTCTTCCGTAGGAAATAGATTCATTATTATTCCAAGACTTGCATCAAACCAACAAGGAAACAATAAACACGCATCAAACCTCCAATACAGAAATATAGCCAATAAATCTAAACTGCATTCTACACAATCTCCTCACGACAAATTCCATAAATATTTCCGTTCATTCGTACAAAACTGCCACAGGTCCCAATCTCCAGAACTCTAACTCCTCGTACTCTTTCTCTACTGCATCCCTGTCCCTTTCCAAACGAAGAATTGATTGCTTTACGAAACAAGAGTCCACCGTGGACACAAGAAGAATATGATACTTGTACTTGTAATCCACTAACTACTACAAGAGACAAGAAGCCTGCTGGATGATATAACAAGCACATCTCTTATTCTCTCTGGTTGTAGCAGAAGCTCTGCTGTTCATTTTGTATATAGAGAATGAGAGGGGATCAATAAAAGGCTTCACTTTCTCGGTGCTCTGCTCATGATCACTTTCTCAAGATCATTCACCAAAAGATCTCTGCTCTACATTCTCCCTGCCTGTGCTGCTGCTCTTCTGCATGGAAGTTCGTAAGCTCCAGTGTCGGTGTAAAAGTTCCTTCGTCGAGGACTCTCTTGAACAACCTTAGGACATGCACACAATGCATCCACACACTCGTCTGGAGAAAGCGTGAGAACCTCCGAGTGGTCGTGGTTCGTGTGAAGGTAGAACAGAGTTGTGGTAGCACACTTCTCTCTCGCTATACAATAGCACCGATATCGACTCTGCTGTAATACCAAGACGAACAGGATGTGTGAATTGAAATCACTATATACTCGTCCTTCCACCTCCATTCAATGTCACGATGGGTTCATCTTCTAACACACTCCGTGTTGTTCAATCTCCCGTCGAAGACCCTGCTCTTCATTACACAAACTACTTTATTAATCTCCTCCGGCAGAATAGTACAATCTCTCATCAAACCTATTAGCACATACACAGATACAAATATATAGAGATATAGTGTAGATTACTTATATCCAGCTTAGCTTCACAGAAGAAAGTCATCTTTCACAGGAAACGGGTGAAAGTAGTTTTATGTGTTAAGTAGACACACACTCACAAGAGCAACAGTGAACCCATCCAATGTGTTCGATCAGACTGTGTTCACAGACCAAATCGCTATTAGAATTAGACCCCCATTAGCTGTACACGAGGTTATCATCTGGAGAAAGTATCTCTGTCTCTCTTTATAACCACTCTGCTAGTCTAACTACCAACTCCCTCAGTGTGTCTCACTTTATGTCAAATGCTCAATAGATTAGGGAGCAACCGGCAGGATCATGTTTTTGGTGTTGGAGATCATTAATCCTATGTACTTGTTGGTAGCATGTTGCTGCTTCATGATTGTCGTGGGGTGTGCTTGCTACGGGTGCTATGATATTGTAAGAACTTTCCCATAACTTTCTCCATACAAAGAGTCATTATAATGTTGTGCATCTCTTCTATGCCTTCGTTCTCCAGGTGTCCGAGAAAAGTCTTGACGCTGTGGCGGCTGGTGGCGTGGTCGCCTGTGATATGTCCGACTGCGAGATCCCTGAAATCCACGAACAACATTTGGAAGACAAGGCAGATGGCTTTTGGGGAAAGAAAGGTGAAAGTCCTTCTGGTTCCTTTCTGCGTAAAAACAATTCCTGTCTTCTAATGCTGAATTAAGTCTTAACATTTTAACTGAACTACTTGCAGCGTGGGGAACAGATTCAGACACCTGTCCAGGGGGAATTTTCGACCTGCCTATAGAAAGCACAAGTATACCAGACGACTATGGCGGAGGAGGCTACGGAGGAAGTAGTGGTGGTACTGGTGGCCACAATCATCAAACCATCGACATGGACTTCACACCAGGAATCGACGGAGGTGGTGGTGAAGGAATTGAAGGTCTGATGACAACATGGGATTTCGACCGTGAATGGCGAGTGATTTATGGAATGTGATTTTATTAATTAGGTCCATTAAAAGGAGCAAATGACACCACTGAGATTACAATCGATATGACGAATACTGTGAATGCGGATGAGGAAAAAGATGCAAACGCAGTTGTCGAAATTGTCGAAAACCCTCCAATGGAAGACGCAGATGGAACGGAGACAAAACCCCCAGTGAATGAGGATAACGACGATACTTCTGATGCCACCAAAAAAGACTTGGAGAAAGTAAGTGAAAGCAAAGAGGAAACATCTTCTGAAGCTCCTCCAACTGAACCTGCTGCTGCTACTCCTGCCGTCAACAACGTCAATGTCGAAAATATTGAAACCGTCGACACTGTCAGTAATGATACTGTCAATAAAGAAGTAACAGATGACAAAGGAGCTGAAGTTTCTCCCAAAGTAGAAGAAGAAGAAGAGAAAGTCTCCTCAGCACAAGACAACCCTGACAAAGATGAGTCCGTTGAAAGTAAAGAAGATTAAAAAGTTACATCCAGACAGACAGTCTACAATTTATGATTATTCTGCGTCTAAAAATAACTCCTACTTGCTTAAATGCATCGTTGTCGCTCTCTGACTTTCTCTCTATTAATTATTCATAAGTACGTAAAATATGTATGTGCATTGTTACTATTAATTAGTCTTATTAACGCATCTGTGAGAAGAAATCAGTTATATTTACTTGTTGAGTGATGACCGTGCATTGTTGTACGTGTGTGTCAAGTCAATTGTTGCTGGCCAATATTTGATTCGAATGAATGCGAGTATACGTGTAAACTACATACTCTGCTCTACTGTGTATTGTTATTTATTACTACAGGACAACACTATATACGCTGTGTGACCCAATTGTTACGGTGCTCATTGTTGCATAAGTGTGATAAAGTACTGCAAACTTTTTCATGTAAATCGTTTGATACCACACCTAATTTCCAAATTGGAAAAAGCTACTGACCGTCTGTATCTCTAACTGTATCAAATTCAGTGTAAAAAGTTTGTACCTGAGAAGGGAATTAAAATTATTCCATACGTACAAAGGCAATTTACTTCATAAAATCATAATTCATGTACAGCCATTTCTAATAGCTCAAAAAGCAAATTAATGGTATCTTAAGGAAATCGTCCCTTAGTAGTAGCCTTGCCGGATGGGATACGCTTGAGAATAGCCTCCTCCAAATCCAGAATTGTAATTATTATTGTTGTATCCTCCCCCAGTTGAGAATGAGTTGTACCTCGGGTAGTTAGTGTTGTAGTTGTATCCGAAACCTCCTCCAGTGTTGTAATTTCCTCGGAATCCTGCAGAAGGGTAAAATCCTCCTCCTTGTTGATATTGGTTGTAGTAGCCAGGATTCTGGTAGCTCTGGTAGTTGTACGATGGATATCGGTTGTAACTGTATCCAGAAGAGTACTGTTGAGGATATCCTGAGTAGTAGTTCTGACCTCCCCAGCCATAACCAGCGTTTCTTTGCCCTCGATATTGGTCATCTTCATCCTGGTCTCCCACTGGAAGGGATCCTTTAGCACTCAATTTATTCGGAAGCGCTGCTTCACCCATCGACAAATTGAACACTGTGCTTATCAAGAAAGCTACGATTATGTACTTGGAAATCTGAAATAGTTTAAAAGTAAATTATGTAATGACAAAAGAATTCACAAATTTTTTAAAGAACTTGTCACAAAGATATTACCATTTTCTTGATTGTTGTACAATCTCCTACTGAACTATGGCAAGAGATCTTTACTTGAGAGACTTCTCACTTGCAACTGGTGACATACAATTTGAAGAGACTCCCTTAAATATGACAGGAAATGTCCTTGACGCTCGCAAAACAACCTAAAACTCCTTAAACGCATTACTAGATTTCTGGTAGAACATTTATTGTACTGTTAACGTTTAATTGCAGTTTACACATTCAATTAGTATACATTAATTGCGTAAAATCCAAGCTTATTGAGTGTCAACAGAATACTACAGCAATGACGAGTTCAAGCATTAAATATTATGCAAATATTTGTACAGCAGACTCCGTGGTCGAGATCGTATATAGGTATTATTGTGTAGCTATCTTATATTTCACTTTTCGACCATAAAGCTTCATAAGGTATTATAATTATAACAACTATGAGAAAAATCAGATTTTAATTATTTGGTGGTAAAGCCGACATGAGGCCAAAGGGTCTTAGACTAAATTACAGGTTTGTTCTCTAATTATGAAGTTCATACAATATTGATTTTACTTTCTTTTCTTCAAATAACTCAGGAATCCAGGCAATCAGCTCAGAGCATTGGGTAATGCTTCTGTGTCACTGTTGGTGCAATTGCATAATAAGTAGGAATGTATAAAAAGTGTGACTGTGGGAAATCCGGGGAGAAAAGGGGTAATTAGGATATTAGGTATCTTTTATTTTTATATGTAATATGGCCAGAGCTATCCCAGTGCCTGTTATCTGTAGTTTAGCTTATCTCTTCTTTCGAAAGTCAAAGATAGGCGTTAGATATATAATAAATAGTAATGAAGACAAATACATCTCCTTCGAACGATTTTTTTGAAACATCATCTTATTGGATAACATTTCAAGTGGAATTTTTATTCTTCTTGTTATCTTTATGCATCCATATTTAACAATACTCTGAGATTCTGACTCTGAATCTTCGTCTTATCTGTATGCTAATAATTGTCGTCTTTGTTCTTTTGCAAGACGAATAGCTTCATCTCTGTCTTTCCGCTTCTGCATAAAAACTGACTGAACCATCTGCTGCGCCAGCATTTCACCGTATGAAACATACATCCCTGCATATAAAGGTTCTTTTTTCCGCTGCCAGCGTTTAATTCCAATCCCATGCTCTGTGGTTGTCGAAATCTCTTCAACCTGGTTAGAAGAATCTTCGAATATGGATTTCGCTTGTGCAAACCGGAAAATATCTTCTGGATTAGAATATGAAGAGTATCAGTATATGTTTTCCATCTTGATAATGTTTCAATTTACTATTCTTACCGTTTATAACAGTTATTGTTATCAGAACTGCAACCATCAGGTTTGGAACTAGTCGTGCCATACTGCTCTCCAGATGTCGAGAATCTCTCTTTTTATTGTTAAAATACTGCGTCTGATTCTTCTTAGACTGGCTTCTTCCTCTGGACTATCGAGATGGTATGAAATAAGAGTTAAGCGAAGCAATTAGAGCAGACGCACCTGTGCGTACCTGTAGGTTATAGTACGAAAATTGGGGCGTGTAGAATGCTTTACTGGTTCTGATTCTCGAAGACAATAAGCATTCTTAAATTTCCACAATGGTCGGAGTCCAGCAGTTATATAGTCATCAAGAGTGTGCTCATTTCATCCCTGTCACTTCATTATTGTATATTTAAAAGAAATTACATCATAATAGAATTACAATGAATACGATTGATGTTTCAATCGATGGAAATTCATATCATTATATAACCCAATTGGAGGTTAAAGCTCCACCCAAGTAATTAATAGTTCATTTAATTTCACAGTGGTTCGTAGGTCATCATGTGCATTAGTGCATTTCATCTTAACTGTTCTGTTTTAGTCCGACCGAAGATTCAATTTTACTATTTTGCACGATGTTAATTTTTAAGTGCTTTCACATATGTAGATGTGGGGCTCCGTCGAGGACAGCAATGTCATTGTTGAAGGGAGATTTCCCTATCTTTGATTGCATTATTTTCCTGTCTGACAGACTTCGTTTGTGGGTATCTTCATCTTCACCCGTCGGTGGACTGGTACTTCGGTTTCGGACTTCAAGCTGTAAATATCGTCCTGTTTTTTATCAGCAAGTACCTTGTTAACTTTATTACGAAATGTCTGTATATCGTGGTTGTGGAGGTCCAGTTGGTCACAGGCCTGGGACTGGGACAGCGTCGTCGTCCGCTGCTTTGGCAGGAGGAGCCAGTTCTTCAACGTCGGCGTCCACTGGAACTCGTCGAATTCATGACGCCACTCCGCCGAAGGACCCAAGTGGCAGTTCATCATCGACGACTTCTCCAGCAGTAGTGAATGGTTTCGAGCTGTTTCCTGGAGTTCTAGACTTATCTCGTTTGACTTCAGAACAGAAGTTGGAAATAGTGCAGCGACTTATGAACGGTGAGAATATTTCTGGAGTTGGGTGGGACCAGTTCTTATCAAAGACAGAACATGCCGTGAAAAACTTGGCTGGCGCGTTTGAACGGTCACAAATTCAAGGACAAGGAATTGGTCGGTTGGTAGAGTCGTTGGAGGTGCTAGAAGAAGCAAAAGAAGAAGAGGACGGCGAGGATACAACTTTGGTGGAGAAGACTGAAGTGGAGGAAGAGTATCAACCGGAGATTTGTAAATCGTTGGATGAGCTTATCGAGGCTCATGATAACTACAAAGTTTTCATGGAGAGAGCTATTGAAGCCGTCGTTGAGAAGAACTTTACGCAAACCTTCCCAGAAGGAAGAGGTAATAGTGTGGCATTAATCAAATGAATTGTTTGTCTATGGCTCAGATTGAGATTATTTGTATTGAATAACAATTTTTCGTATTTATTTTGATTACTTTTTAGTTCGAAGTCTGTATAAAGAGACAGGCGAGTTTATGGAATCACTCGAAGCGTTTAACAGCCAAAGTTCAGCGGAGAACTTGAAGCTGTTCTTCCCGAGTGATTCGAGTTCTCCTGAGAAGAAGACTGTCCATTGTCCAGTAGAAAAGCAGGAGGAACTGTTGAAGACTGTTTACGAGCTAAGTGAGACTATGGCTAAACTGAATAAACATATGAAAGGCGATGGGTGGAAAAATATGGAATCCAAGGTTGAAGAAAAGATGCATCTATACGTAAGGTTTTTTCCGTTTCCGCTGTTTAAATAGAGACAAATAGTCTGAATTTATAGAGCCTTTAAGCAAAAGTCAATTACAAAAATATTACCTGTTATAATTACAGAAGAAGACGGTGGATAAGATGGAAAGAGACCTGAAGGAGGTAGAGAAACGGAAAAAGTCCATAGCTGAAGGTTACTCATTACTCTCCACTTTTGCCAATCCTAACGCAAGCGGAAGTAGTGGAGATATGTTCGATATGGACTGGGAATTCCTGAAAGATTGATAGATTGTTTAGTCTTTTGTCTTCAGTCATACCAAGTACAAAAATAAATACAATTTTTGTACTTTCGAATAAAGATGAGAAAATAATCGATATTATGTGTGTTATTCGGTGTTCTTTATTTCTAAAGGCGAGGAATTACTGTGCGAAGATTCTTGGTTATATTTGTGATATCAGGCCATGTACTATCATATAGCTGAGGAATTCAGACGCGCGTTCAGTGCATTGGGAAACGCTTCTGTCTCACAACTGGTGGTATTTCATGAGAATACCCAGAAGTTTGTGTGTGTGTTGGAAATCCTTGAGGAAAGTTGGGACCCTGTGAACCGCCTAAAGGAGGACCTGATCTGTACTGTGGGTGGTTGGATCCCTGCGATCCAAATTGCGAAGAGTGAGGCAATTGACTTGAAGCAGTTGGAACAGGAACAGCATACGGCACAAAAGTAGGAGACGGATGAGTCACATGTCTAGGAGCATTTGGATGGCTAGGCAAACTGTACTGATAAGCTTGGTTAGGGATATTGGCGTTGTCTGGAAATTCTGGTCCAACTTGATACACTTGATGAGGCTGACCATTTCCACTATCAAATCATCGATTGTCAAATGAGGATGATGTTGAAACATTTGAATATGTGAATGTAAAGATTTTTGGTTAATTCTATACCTTTGGGAAAATGGAGATGAAGGAGCACTTCCAAGATTCTCATGAATGTTGTTCAGAGGATGACCACTGGGACTCACGAAAACTGGGATATAAACTACTTTCCCTGGCTCTCCGGGTTCTCCTTTAGGACCTGGCTCACCTTTCTCACACGGACACTCGTTCAAGTCTTTGTACTGTCCTTGATGATTCTGCCTGTAGTCTCGCTTAGGTTGATACCGATCTCGCCCTGCAAATTCCAATTTATCAGACATATTATTCACTTTCAAGCTGAATTGTCACCTAATATACAGAATAAAAAATAATTGATTTTTACTCCATTCGTTAGAATACTGCTGGTGTAGTTCTTGATCATCTTCCCTTATTCTATACTGAACTGATAGCGGCTCCCTAAGATAAGAATTCGGAGACTCAAATCTTCGATGATACTGAAACTGTTGGCCTTGATGAGGTTGATTAAGGCGATAACTCTCTTGGTGATTGAAGTCTTCAAAAATCTCCCTTTCCAGTGAATCTGTAGGGTTTCTACCGAATGCTCGATCGACTGATTCCTGCCTTTGACCATTTCCTGGAGTGCTTTCATAAGTGTCTTGTGGTAGATCAGGTAGAGGCAAAGGATTTCCATGTATGTCTTGTGGGTAAGCTGCCTCCTTTCGTCCTTCAAGCGTTCCTTCATCTTCATGGTACTCCACATGATGACGATGGTCTTGGTCCTCCGTAATTTCTTGGAATATGTCCATCTGTACCTCTGAGATTTCAGGCACCACGTCAATTTCAACCTCGCCATCATCTTGAGGATCGTCATTAGTATTCTGTCGTGCAGTTTCAAATTCACCTGTCCCATTATCCAAAAGATGAGACTGCAGTGGATTATAACAGCAAACCATACTCTCCACGTCTCGAACAGGGCCACAATGAAAAGCCTTAGGAAATTCACATCAGTTTTTATACAAGTTTTATATTATACTTCTTTTTCGGCAGCATTCGTTCCATTATTTTACATCATCTTCGTACCTGCATGTCAGTGGTCATATCTGAAAATTAGAATCAATTCAGGGTTTACTGGTACTGATTTACTGAAGACAACCGTTCACTTCACATTTTATTTCATAATTACAGCAATTTATAATAACAGATAACAGTAAAGTAGTATTATAAAAGACTCACAGTATCCTGAAGTACACTCCTTTATACTTCTACAGGTCGAGTCCCACGGACACTGATTAGGGGGGCCACCCCCACTAACTGTGGGGTTACCTAAGACCCATCCCAATCGTAAGATGACCTGAATAGCCAAGAAGCACTTTAATTCCAAGACGCCCATTCTCTCGACGATGTTCCTTTTCAGTATGAAGTGACCATGAAGTCTTAAACTTGTACGTAGTACGTACATCTTAAACTTCTTCATACGATCCCCTGATGCCTGCTATCCATATCCACATTCTGTACTATAATCATTTGCATCTTATAGATTAAAACTTTATCTTATCATCCTTTTGATTCTAACATCATTTTACAAATCTCTTACTGAAAAGTAAGGGTCGAAATGGACAAAAATGTAATCCTTGCGTTGGAATAAATCTCAAGGAGGAACAACGAGTGCCGTGCGGCGGCTTGTTCCTCTCAAATACACAAATTCTCATTCACCGGTTCTCCAGAGTAAACAAAAAAAATAAAGTTGTGTGTGTGACATAATAGTTTTTGCTTGAGTTTTTGCATCACAGTTTTCACATAATTTCTGTGAAAATTGTTGGAATTACTTCTAAACAAGAAACGCATTGTTATAATTACGCCTGAATCCGAGTTGTAATCGCACAAGTTTATTGGACAAGGAACAGTGCAAAAAATGACAGCATTTGACGGTTTGTTGTTCTTGATATTTTTATTACTTGTTCAGTAAAAGATAAAGATAAATGCATACTAGTTACAAATTTTATTATTAATCGGTATTTTTCAGAGATGGGCATGATGCCCGAAATAACAAAGGCGGTGGCTGAAATGGATTGGATGTAAATGGCTTGCAGAATATTTATTGATAGCTCTGAATTTATAAATTAAGTATTAATTAAACTGTTTGTACGCAGGTTACCTACAGATGTTCAGGCAGAAGCGATTCCATTAATTCTTGGGGGCGGAGACGTACTTATGGCTGCGGAAACTGGTTTGTGTTATACATTTGTAGGACGTTACAAAGAGAAATATTGGAATCGCTTAAGAAAATAACTTTATTATTCTAGGGTCTGGGAAAACGGGTGCGTTTTGCTTGCCGGTTGTACAAACTGTTTGGGAAACAGTGAGAGATATCAGGGATGGAAAGACTAGCTCTGCTAGTAGCGGTGGCGGTGGATCTGCTGCAAGTAAGCTATTAGCTGATTGTTGGAACGAAAATTAGCTGTTATTGTTATCTAAATGCAAATTTTTTGGTGTAAGCAGATGTCAAGTGGCAGCTGTCAGTGTACGACCGAGGATCAGCATTCGCAGTGACTCCAGATGGTCTGCGATGTCAGTCGAGAGAGTTTAAAGAATGGCACGGATGTCGAGCGACGAAGGGAGTTGCAGAGAAAGGAAAATACTACTATGAAACAATTGTCCAGGATGAAGGATTGTGCAGAGTTGGATGGTCGACGCAGCAGGTAATAAGTAATAACCCACGTCTTACCGACTCGGATAATTATGCGTAGGCGTTTTATCTTACGATATTGTGTCACAGGCGGTTCTAGACCTTGGAACAGATAGGTTTGGTTTTGGGTTTGGAGGTACAGGGAAAAAGTCAAACAATCGTCAGTTTGATGATTATGGAGAAGCGTTTGGAAAAAGTGATATCATTGGAGTTTGCCTTGATTTGGACAATGCTGAGATAAAATTTTTGAAGAATGGGGTCGATTTAGGAAGAGCTTTTAAGATTTCAACACAGCTTCTCAAGGAGACTTTTTACCCGGCAGTTGTTCTTAAAAATGCCGAAATTCAGTTTAACTTTGGCGATGAACCGTTCAAACATCCACCACCTGCAGGGTACATAAGTGTTTCCAGTGCTCCGAATCCAAACATTAATACCGTTGCTTATGCTAAGTCTTCGAATAAGCCTCCTATGAAAATAATAAATAATGCACCACAAGCTATTATAATAGAGGTGAGTGATTTCCAGTCAAACCAAAGTGTTAATATCAATAAAGAAGTAAACTAAGCAATATTGAATACTTGCAGCCATCAAGGGAACTAGCAGAACAAACTCTAACACAGATAAAAAGATTTAGGCAACATTTGGAATCTCCTATTATAACTGAGCTGTTGGTGATCGGAGGTGTCCCAGTGAGAGATCAAATAAATGCTTTGTGTAACGGCGTAAGTTGAAATAATAGCTCAACGGTTTGAATTAATCAAAATCAAAAAGTAACATTAAGAAAATCAATGCAACAGGTGAACATCATTGTGGCCACTCCTGGGAGACTCGAGGAACTTGTTAATTCTGGGGATATACTATTGTCACAGTGTAAATTTTTTGTACTGGATGAAGCAGATGGTCTACTAAAAGCTGGCTACACGAAGATGATTTACAAAATGCACTCCGAAATTCCTAAAGTAACTCAAGATGGCAAACGTCTTCAAATGATTGTCTGCAGTGCTACTTTACATGATTTTGAAGTTAAAAAACTTGCAGTAAGCGTATCCGTCTTTTTATGAATGATATGACTTATGACTTTATGGGTGAAAATTACATATACTTTAAATTGTAGGAGAAATTGATGTACTTTCCAACTTGGGTGGATTTGAAAGGGGAAGACGCAGTTCCCGAAACAGTTCATCATGTAGTTGTCCCAGTTGATCCTCGAACGGACACATCTTGGCATAATTTAAGGCAGTCAGTCACTACTGATGGTGTTCATTCTAAAGATAATGTGCGGCCAGGAAGTAACACAACGGAGTCATTATCTGAGGCAGCTAAAATTTTGAAAGGAGAATACTGTGTACGAGCCATAGACACTATGAAAATGGATCAAGCGCTCATATTCTGCCGTACCAAATTAGATTGTGATAATCTAGAAGATTATCTTGTTTTGCGAGGTAGGAGTTCGGAAATACCATTGTTTTACCACTATTTTATGTAAGTATATGTTACGTAATGTCAAAACTATGTTCACAGGAGGAGGTGCCAAAAATCCAAATAACCGTTACACCTGTGTTTGCCTGCATGGCGATCGAAAGCCTCAGGAGAGGAAAGCTAACCTTGAGAAGTTTAAAAAGAAAGAAGCCAAATTTCTAATTTGCACTGATGTTGCTGCTCGAGGGTTGGATATTTCGGGTCTCCCGTTCAGTAAGAATCAAATAACTGCACCATGATATTGGGTAAATGTATAACTTCCTCTTGTCTGCTCTTGTAGTGATTAACATCACACTTCCCGATGAGAAATCAAACTATGTTCATCGTATCGGTCGCGTTGGAAGAGCTGAAAGAATGGGCCTAGCGATTTCTCTGGTTTCAACTGTTCCTGAAAAGGCGAGTTTAAAAATTGAATTTTCAATTGTCCGTTAGTTGTACCTTCCATAAAATGTTGAATATCAAATAGGTTTGGTATCACGGAGAATGGTGTTCTTCACGAGGAAGAAACTGTCGTAACACGAACTTGACAGATCGGAAAGGGTGTTGCATGTGGTATAATGAGCAACAGGTTAGTATCTAGTTATTGAATTATTAGCATTCTCTTACACCCGTTTTGCGTATGCTTGGCATTAAAATAAATTAAATTTGTTACAGTACTTGGCAGATATTGAGGAACATCTGCTGGTCACGATTCCACAAGTTGGAACAGACATGAACATCCCATGTGACGAATTTGATGGAAAAGTAGTATACGGTCAAAAAAGAGCATTACAAGGTAATGAATTAATTGCAGGAGCTAAAAGTGAATACTTTGAATAATGCTGAATTTTTTATTTACAGATACCTCTGCAAAATATCACCTGAAAGAAACAGCTTCTTCTCTTGCACAACTCACAGACTTAGAGAAACAGACTCAGAACTTTTACCTCAAAAGAAACTTTGCAAAACAGTTGTCTGCTAACTAATTTTATTTTCGACTCGAATCTAAAATTTAACATGTATTATAATTTATTGTAATTTCAAGTAACATCAGTGTATAATTATAGCTTTGTTCACAGTTTGCTTTACTTACAATCGATCGAAGGAAAACGGCAATAAATGTTAGCATAATCAGTCTAGCACCATATGCGCTTAATTTATTGGCAAACAATCGAATCCGGCTTAGTGGTTTGTTGAACTAGAAAATAAGTGAATAGTTAAATACGAAAGCCAGAGTTTCCAGAATCATTCCAGTTTGCTAGAAGTTCTATTCAAAATATATGAGCACGATGATGAGGTTAAATTTTCGGGCTTTATTGCTATATACTCTAGGTAAGTGATTTCGTGATTCAATATTTCATTAAAGCACATTACTTTTCAATTATCGATCCATAGCTTGCACCTACAGATTCCAAAGTGTACAAAGTGCTGAAACTTTGGTCAAGAATTCAACATGCTATAATGGGAACACAAATGTCAATATTGTCCTAAACTCGTGAGTAATAATAATGTACTATTGCTGAATTACACCAAATCATGTTGTGGTTTGTTATAATACTTAGAAGATTGAATTTTGTTGAGAACCACAGGAAATCCTTAATATCCATCTGTTTCGATTCTGGAAGAGCTAACACCATTTCAACCTTTCATACTATCTATGGAACTGCATCTTACGAGATTTCTAATAATCGTCCGAGCTTTAAGGAGAATGTCTTTTATCCAACAATTTCTGCCGATGAAGGTTATACTCAAAGTCATCAGTTGGCCACAGTCTCCGACTTGGTTGGATCAAATACTCTCGGAAATACCTACATCGATCCTGCAAGATCTCTTTACTTTGCACGGGGTCACCTTTCACCGGATGGGGACTTTGCTCTTGTGTCCGAACAAAATGCAACTTACTATTACATAAATGTCGTGCCTCAGTGGCAAGTTATTAACAATGGGAATTGGAAAGTATGAAACTGAAGTTTTAATTTCTGGTGCAAAACTCGCATGATTTAACTTAAAGTAACGTGCTCATTAATTTCAGGCAATGGAAGTGGCTATTCGTAATTATGCTGTGACCAAACGCGTCGATCTAAACATATGGACCGGAGGTCTCCGGGTCCTTAGACTTTTAGACGTGAATTCGAATCAAGTCGAGATTTATCTACAAAGTGACTCTACCGGTCTGAAGCTGCCTGTCCCAGAGTAATTAACTCGAACATTGTTACTTCATCCCACTTGTTCGCATTATGTTCAACTTCATGAACTTGCAGGGTTACATGGAAAGTGGTTCACGACCCAGTAGGCAAGAAAGCAGTGGTTATCTTCATAATTAACAATCCACACCTGACAGCCGTTCCTCCAGAGCTCATGTTGTGTCCAGATGTCTGCAGTGTGATTCCTTGGATCACTTGGATGAGAGCGGATTTAGGAAAAGGATATACTTTTTGTTGCAGTTGGAGTCAAGCGAAGGCTATTCTTCCAATGGTTTCAAACTTGGGAACTGTGGGACTTCTAACTTAAACCATTAGTTTGACAATTTATTAAAAGCAAATAGTTGGCCAATGAAAAAATCGTTCTTTTATAAAAATAACACCAATTACAAACGAGAATATGATTTTATTGCAACAACAATCATCAGTGGTAATAATAAATTACAGTCTGATCATCACCATATACATTTTTCTCAGTTGTTCTCTAAGGGAGGAAGATTCACATTAATTCAACAAGCCATTCAACAGCAAATTTCTACGTCATTCCTAATTAGTCTTACTAGCTATTTTGATTTCGTAAAGCATCGTACCTCAAATCAATTTTAGTGTCCTCTTGTACTCATGACATTTCCACACATGCTGCAAACATTAACTCACACAAATGGAAACGTACGTAGAAATCGTAACAAAATCTACTCTACACTTTCCGGATCAGTTTATACAAAGTATATCAAGAGGTAAGATTCATCATCATATATTTAATAATAATAGAAGTTTTATAGAAATTGTTTCTTAGAAAATTCTGCTACACAACTATAATTTAAATACATTCTAGGATTATGTTTCATAATTAATGCAATATTTATGTTCAAGTTATGGCTGGGTTCATTTTCTTACAAAATTTTATTTTACATTGGCTCAAAGAATGTTTAAGAAGTTAATTTTAGACGTACAGATAGAAGTTTTAACTCTAATTTACAGTGTCACTCATTGAACAACACGTCATGCTTCGCAATTTAAATACAGTAATGGCAATGGCACGCAACTATAAACTACTACAACTACTACTATTGGAAAACATGCTGTGGCTGTAGCCTTACAGTATATTACATTAACTTATTGGGCAACTTTGGATTCTGAATAGGAAAGTGAAATAATAAAGCTCATTCACAAGGACGAGTTAGTTTTATGAAATTATGACTGCAAATGAAGAAAGCTGCTTTTGTTGCTGAGTCGGTTGTACAAATGTATCCAATAGTCCAATTTCTGATAAGTCTTTGAGGGTAAATCAATTATCAAATAATCAGCTACTGCAGGGTTAAAAATCTCATTCTTCGGCATCCATTTTAACGATCTATCGTTGTTTTACCTATCATGTTCCACTTTTCACTGTCCTTTACAACAAACAATCCAAAACCATACGCATATTTTGGAAGCATTTGAATCTTATCTTACAAAATAACATCACTGATAATTCAGGTAGCAACGAAATAATAAGAATATCTGTTTCGCATTTGTATGTAATATATACTAGAGTGCTGAAAAACTGAACACGAAAGTTAAAAAAAATTAATTACTACCTTCCGTCACGGAAGATTAATTTAAATAATTTGTGTTGAATTCAATTCATGAATCTAACTGATTTCCATTCAATTTGGATAGTAATAAATTCAGTGATTAATAGTTTACAAAATTGCGCATTTCAGCTTCTTCCGCTTTTTCCTGCCCTTATCCTCCGGCTCGTTGCCACCGTTGTCTTTCTTCCTAACTCTAATTTCTCTCATTAAATCAAAGAAGACCTTGTCCACATTAGTCTTGTTCTTAGCAGAGGTTTCAACATAAGGAACCTTCCATTGAGCTGCTCTACCCTCGGCGTCTTCTTTACTGATCTTTCTTCTTTCTTCCAAATCCGACTTATTTCCTACTAACAAGAATGGAACCGTATCATCGCCTTTCACCCGAAGTATTTGCTCCCTGCAAGTTCATAAAAGAGAGTTAGCTATCTTTTTTATAACTTTAGAAGTAAAAAGACACAAATTAAACAAACCTAAATTCCTGAGTTGCTTGGAATGAGTCAGTTTCTGCAATTGAGAACACGCAAAGAAACCCTTCGCCAGATCTAAAGTAGTTGTCTCGTATGGCAGCGTAATCTTCTTGGCCTGGAATAAGAATACAAACGGTTATCTTACTTACTTTAAATATTTTTTAAAACAAAGCCTCAAGCTCGGATTCCCGTTACCTGCTGTATCTAGAATATCTATTTGAACTTCTTCGCCATCCAGAACAACTTTCTTCCTGTAGGAGTCAGCCTTTGTCGGTTCGTAGTCTTCAACAAACTCATCGTACATGAATTGCAAAGTCAATGCTGACTTTCCCACGCCTAAAAATGATTAATTACTTATTATCCAAACTATTAAGTGCAGACTCTTCTCCCACGAACAGAAGTCACGTCACTATCAAATGAATACAGTACCTCCAGATCCCACCATAATAACTTTATGGAGCGATGGAGCCGTCGGTTTCGGCGACATGATGTAACTTTGATTTTGAGTAATTTAGTACTTTGGTACTGCTCCAGAGGAGTGAATATTCAGCTACAGACTCCAATAATTCTTGAGATTATACAAACCGCTGTTTTACAATCCTTCACCACAGGAGAAAAAGCTGCAAATACAAATAATCATAACCATACGGATTTATGAGATCGTTTACGTAAATATTCGCACCCCCAGCAGTAGAATGCTTTAAACCCAATGTTTTTTCTCGTTTAAGTAAACATTCACTCAACCAGATAACCTTTAGCTTAAATGTAAATTAGAATTCCCCATCCCTAAGCAGTAAGGTTAAATGAGATAGATAGACACCCAGTTGTAAAAGTAATATAACAACCAACGCCGCAACGCAGGAAGGAAATATTAAAATTCATAATACTATTAAACTCGCAAAGTCCAAAGTTCTAGATTCTAGAGTAGCTAATTCTCATATCTTTATGAGGGCAAGAAAATGTAACTGAATCTTAATGATATTAGGATTAACGTCCACCAAGCAATTAGACTCACAATGTCAAGAATCCCATAGGACTTATTAGTCTTAACCATCTTAAAACATGGCCTGGTATTTAAGAACCACGAATAATGTTTAGTTCTTTAAACTTAACGATACCTGATAAACTTTTCTGCTTGCTACAAGCTACAAAATAAATACTCAACACTGAATGCACATAAACTTGCTCGATATTTCTTCGCTTTGGGGAGTTAGTTTCGCACGTTCTAATGTGATTACTTCCTAAAAGCCAACAGTCCCACTTTTTGTAGTGCATAAACCAACTTTCTTTCGTTATCTACTCTTGTATTGATTCATATCAAACAGAACAAGAACACATAATGATTTGTTCACTGTTCAGAGAACAAAGCTATGAGTTAAAATGCAATTCTTCATTTGCAAGCATGTAGAGTATTCTTATCATTTAAAACATCGGATGATTATACACCACATACAATGACTAATATGTGTGTCTGGCCACACACTGTGTATCTGAACTCTGAATGAATCATTTATTAAAATTTTTACCTAAGAAGGATGAATAAAGTCATCACCAAGTATTTGCTTATTGTGCCGAAACGAAACTGAAACCAAAACCTTGTCATCAAAATAACGAAAACCGCATTGAAATAGGAAATGCAGACAAGCAAATTCTAAGTCACCGTCTGTTCTTAATCTAAACTCAATTTTCAACTTGAGCTAATCGAATTTTAGTGAGCGGATTTTCATTCAGACTTCACGGAAAATGTATTCTTTTTTCTAGCGCAGAGACACACATTAAATCCTAAATCCTTTTATGCACTGTACTGACTGTACTACTAATACACATCACATACAGTCTGTCTAGCATGCTTAGAGAATCAAATAATAGTCGACTGCAGTCTGTAGCGTCAGGTAGTGATCAGCAAACCATGAAAACCCATTTGTAAGATTGCTCCGTTTCGTTGCATCCATTATCTCCACACCTTTATCGTCATTAGCACAGTCATTATCACATTTGTGAATGCCATGAGAATGAGACTAATTATAATAATGCTCTTTAGCTGAACTATACTATCTCATACCCTCCTTGAATTTTATGGTGTAGTCATCATCAAGATCATGACGACGAAGTGTTGTGGGCCATCATGACTCTGACTCACTCACTCACTCAGGTGAGGCAATCAGAATAATGTTCTGACTGCTCCTGAGAATTACTGATTATGCGTAAAATGAAATCTGCTCGTTCCATACTCACATTCCGAACTAAGAATTACAAAACCTTGCCAATGAGGAAAATATTCTGACTTGCGAAGCATGAGTCATGGTCATGACTGAAATTTAACTCGTGACAAAATCATAAAGGATCAGCTGCAAACGGAAATACTAGCAGATCGACAGACGTTCTTACTACAGAATTCCTCCTTCGACAGAATTCCTCCTTCTATATAGGCAGAACTTACAGTATACACCTGAAAGCTGTGTATGGCATTCACAATTTAACCTAGACACATAAATGACACCCCTATAAATGCCTTATACTTCAAGCAGTTCATCGTGTTAAGTGTGATAAAGACATGGAATCAATATTTCATGGAAAGTATCCTATTACACTTTTAGTTAGAAGGATGACCTCTCCGATTCTAACAAACGTAGACTCTATCTAATCCGAATTCACCCTACGTCGGTCTGAAAATACCAATACCCATCTACCCGCAGTCTGACTGGCCAGGTACACGAGACAAATAGGTCAGGTTATTCATGTTTAGCACGTTCAAACTTCAGAATTTTTCGACGTTCAGTAAACACGAACACGCCACACGCCAGCAATCCTGGCCTTCTACCTTCAAACCAATTTCATCTAGTTTACACAACCAAACCATAAAAATCTACTCCGGGTCGATCACAAACGGTAGTTTCCCACGAAAGCTTCACCGTGAGTTGATGGTTTTTTCATCTAATGAGCCTTATCATTATCATCTAAAAATTCTAAATAATTCTTGCTCGTGTACCCGTGCTCAAATATTTTAACATTATTGAGAACAGTGAGTTCAAACCCCCTTCTAACCAATAAAGCAGATAACCGAAAAAAATATGTGGAATGTGCAATGCAAATCAATCATCGTAAATTATACATAAGTTATTAAGTTACTAATTAAGATCGTTTGTCGTGCCGTGTTGCAAATATGTGATATTATTATAATCAAGCCAACCATTCATAAACTTGCTGGAAAACCGTGCACACAATCTAATACTCAAAATCAATAACGATACACCAAAAATCCAACCAAATCCATTTATGCTTGCTCAAGCCAACCCATTCTCTTCCGTTTCTTGGAAATGAAAATACCTAATGAATTCTAGGAACTGATTTCGCACTTTGCTCCTAATGTCGCAATGTGTAATCAGTCCATTCATTGACATGATGTCGTAATTAGCCACGTAATGATTTATACTCTTTCAGCCCACTTACACAAGTAGACATGAGATAGTTCCAAAATTCGTTCTTGGAAATTCGAGCAAGTTATATCAAAGAGTAATGAGACTTCAAAAGAAGTAAAGGAGTCAGTGAGACTTGGAAGTTCTAAATTGTTAATCAATACCATTTAGCGTTGATTGCGGGGAATTCTTCTACTTCCTCCCTACACACAAAGTTTGCTTTGTTCAAGGGGTGGACACTGTAAATATTCTTCGCGTGCGAAACCACTTGAGCCATGATATTCCGGTTGGGATTCACAGCGATAAATCATGGTTTTATTTCCATATAGGAGTTTTTGTTCAGCCACTTAGTCATACTCCGGTACTCGAACAAAATGAACAATACCTTCCTTCCTAGACTCCCTAGCTTTGATACAACTCTACCATCGTTTAGTTATTGATTTTCCTTAAATAAAGGATTTCTGATCGATAGAGAGATATAAATCAAAACGGTATCTTACAAAGAATCAATTCTTCCACTACATTTCTTACTCTAAATTCTTGCACGCTTCGATCTTCAATTCTTTTTCGACTTTTATCAATAAAAATTCCACCCAAAAACTCGTAAATCTTGCATCCTTTTAAACCATTAATTCCATTAATGTTGATACCGGAGAGGTCTCAGTTAATTTTGTGATCATATAATGACACGTCTAATCAATACCAAGTGTTTGATTGCTCTGACCAGCGAATGGACACCCCAAACCACCAACCACCGTCGTAATCCATCACTGAGCTACAATTTCTATTTCCAGCACCTTTAAAAATCCACAAGTCTCTACAATGTTACACAAAAAGCATTTTTCAAAGACAAAATTCCACTCAGAAAAATTAAACCCCACCACCTTCTTGTTATTAAAGTTAAAAACATTTTCAAAAAACACTACAAACTAAATTAATGACTCCCATTTAGAAAATAACCCCCTAAAAACTCTCTCCTTGCCATGCAGAGCATTCCAGCCTGGGAAATGTCACGCTACGGATGTACTCCTCAATTATTGCCTCAAACTGACGAGCATTTTGATAGCGTATTTTAATGTGTGAATTCTTCAAGCTTAAAGTAGCCCTACACACAACCTTAATAAGTCTTAGAACCACCATTCTTAAGCCCAGCTAAATTCATTGAAAGGGAAATCGCCCAGAAAGGAAGTTTAACAGCAGCCACCAGCTGGAGAAAGTTTGTAGTAACTCAATATTGTACCCCCAATAAGTCAGTCAGCAAAACAAATGAAACAACTAAACCCATACAAAAAACAATAAAAAACAAAAGATTTACTTCATTTGCAAGAGAAATAAGAAATTGGTTAAAAAAATCCCAAGAGACACTTCGTGTCTTTTGCCAAACACCCGCATCGTGAAAATTGCAAAGCTGCGTCAACATCAAAGAGCTTTTTTTATAGGGGGATGCAGTCAGCTACATAAACTATGGTTGGTGGTGGTCATCATCAATTTAAAACACGGCAAAACAAACACCCGCATCAATCCCGTGTCACCGTCAGACCTTTTACTTTGTACATCACAGACCTCTCCGTACTTTTCAGAAATAATTAATCGCAAAACATCTTAAAGTTTCTTACCACACAGTCCCTTCACATTTACAATCACAAAGGGTTTCCCAGCAGCTGAATCCTTCTAGAAATCTTGTAATCCTCCACAAGAAACCACAGATAACTTGACAAGTCCACTAAAACCACGAAGACACGACTAAATATCACTCGATTTCACTCGAAGACAATGCTGACTGGTGGAGAGGAGAATATTGTTCGTGTTTTGCACAAACTAATTAAGTGACAGATGTGTGAGATGCGAAAATACTTCTTCTTGTGAGGAGGAAGGAGTGACGAAGACTGAGTGAGGTTGTGAGTGAAGGAGGATGTGTATTATTTTGGGACAGAGTAGTCCATCCCTAAAGCTCCTTCATAACACTACGGAATACTACACACACTGTAGTCCTCAGTCAGTTGCATTAACCGCTGGCACACACTGTCATGTGGAAAGTATCCGGTAAATTTTATATAAAACGGAGGAAACGCTTTTATTTCTCCGGGATATGGTGAAGGCGACGGTAAAAGGTAGTGGTAGCGGTAGCTGGTAGCCGTTATGGTTGGGTACCCGGAGTTTAGGTAGGACACTGTACAGACAGGAATAGAATAATATGTATTTTGGATGCATAGCTTCGTGTCTTCGGGTAGTGTGATTCAACTGAAGTTCGGATGAGGGAGATTTTATTGCCAGTAGGGAGTCTGTATTCTGCAGGCTCAGTGGTTGAGTTATTTAGGCTCTTGTAACTGTTTGAGTTGAAAGTATGTCTTCTGTTGAGGGCTGAGGGACATTGTAGGCCCGCACTGAATGATGATGATCACTTTTACATGGCATGAATTTAGGCTGGAAATACTGGAACACTGGAAGAATGAATTAATAATTTGTACTTGGCAGGGACAATAACGATATTTTAAATACTTTTAATTATTACTGAGGTTGAAGAACTTAATTAAAGATTACATGGTAGGAGAGGAGAAGGCGGAAGATCACCCGCCGTGAAGGGTTGAGATAAAGGTAATTGTATCTTTAGACTCAAGAACATAATCTGTTTTGTCCAGAAGTTCCCAGTCAGTGTCATTAATTAAAACTAAGATTCCAGGTCGAACATCGTTGTCATTTTGAATGAGGAGTTCCGGTCTTTCTTTAATAAGATTGTCTTTCATCCAGCCAAGTAAATTAGAGACTTTCCAGCCTTTACGAATGCTTATTTCTTTTTCCTTTACTCCTCCAACAAGGATTTCAGCTCCTCCACCAAAATTCAGGATTATTTTGTCCAACAATTCTTCGGGAATGTCTTCATCATCTTGTTCGTTCTTATTGGCTCCTTGTTGTTGTCCCTTAGCTTTTCTGCGTCTAACTGCTTCTGCATATGGTGGTGCAATGGGTGCTTGCACAGGGTCTTTATATTCATATCCTTCTGGGAGAGGATAAGTCGTATCACTATCAAATCCATCTAGGTCTCCACAAGTAACAAAGGGAATCACAACTTTCTCCGTTTCAGATAATTCAACTTGGTATCTCAGACTCGTATTGCTCGCTCGTGGGGTGTAATTCTCAGGTAACTTGAATCCTCTCGCGACAATGAATGATTCAATACTCGACGCTCTACTGCTTCTTGGTTTGGCCACAACGACATCTCCGAAAAACAAACAAACTTTGCTGTACAAAGTTTCAACTCCTGATTTACTGGAGCGAAACATCTTCGCTACAAACGTCCCTCCTGGTTGCAGAATACAGGAGGCAATATTCAACGCTGACAATAAAAGCTGAGCTTGAAGATATTCGTCCAAGTGATGAAGTCCTGTGACATCTGGCGCTCCGTCACACACAACAATGTCGGCCTTGCAATCTCCCAGAAGTCGAATGATCTCTGTCGCTGTAGAATCCGCAGTGATATCTCCTTGAAGACACTGCACTCCTGGAATTGGAGCCATCGCTTGCAAATCCACCGCTACGATCTGCGCTCCTTCTTTTCCGCTCAACGACTGGGCCAGCACTTGACTAAATAACACAAAGACAATGAAATCAACAATCAACTCAGGTGAAGATAAACAAAACTTCGAATTTTCGATTCTTACCTCCAACTCCCAGGAGCCGCACAAAGATCCACAGCTTTAGTAACCGGAGTCAAGATGTCGAATTGCTGGTCGATCTGAAGAAGTTTGAATGCGCTTCGAGCTCTCCAACCCTCTTCCTTCGCCAACCGGTAGAAAATATCACGCTTATCTTTCGACGACCTCCCCATGGTCGTTGATTTTCTCTCCAGTCGTATATCAGATGACAATAATAATCACAGGTACTGCAGCTTGAGTTGACAACTTCAAAATAAGTATTATGATAAAATTCAGCTGCTCTAAGGGAAATATTTAACAGTTCACGATCTCATAATGTCACAATGTGGTGGTGTAGCAAGGAAACAAAGTCCGCGCCTGCTTTGTGCAGCTCATCTATCGAGATCTCACATTCCTCAGCGTCTTCTCGTGTAGTAATCAGACTCGATTGCCAGCTATAAGATATGATTCTAAAATTGGATTCTAAATTCTAATATCCTTATTATCCTTTTGTACTTTTAGTAAAGATTTAGTAGCCTAGAAGAATGTCACTCTTTGTATTAAGTATGGAGTACCAAGTTCGATGTCATTTATTTGGAATGCAGCAACGGATTTTTTTTAAATCGACCGAATCAGATCATTGAATT
>JAQGAC010000237.1:0-32504 GCA_034696585.1 Isotomurus maculatus
GATTTTCCGGAGCAAGAACCATTCTCAGCACCGCCTGTGATCACGTCGCAGTAGGTTCCAGCAGGGAGACAAGTCTGTTCAAAATGAGCAACAAACACGATAATAAAGGATACTTCTTGTATCTTCAGCGTACTGTGGAAATGTTTGTAATGGATGACTACAAACCTGAAGCTGAGCATTAAGTGGGCTGTTATCGTTGTTGATAGCGATGAATCCCTTTCCTCCTCTGCAGAAAGCGATTTGATTGCTTCCATTGTCCCACCAGTCGTTCATGTCTGTTCCAGCCACGACGTTCCTGAACTTGACCATGTTGTAGATTTGTCTCCACCTGTGTTCGCACATCCATCCGCCTCCACAAGTCATATCTGGGTTGATTGTGACATCATCCGTGTTTCCGTTGGTGTTGGGAGGTCCGACCCAATCGTTCTTGTCAGCTCCGTTTTGGTAGTCTTGATCCCAGTAGTACGAAGACATAACTCTGGTGGTTCCGTAAGGATGAGCCAACATGAAAGCTGAAGCCATTTTGTACATTCGAGAAACTCGGAAAGTGAGGATGTTTTGACCTCCAGCGCCGTGACCTCGCTGGTTATCGTGGTTGTCAACGAAGACCAAAGCATTTCCAGTTGGGTACATTCCCCAGCCTTCTCCCCAGTTGACCAGATTCTTCAGTTGGGTGTTTCCTCGGAACAAATCTCCAAAGAACATTCCGTACTTGAATTCAGTGACAGCTCCAAGTCCGAAGTAGTCGGCTCCCTTGATAGGCTCGCCTCCCAAGTCAATAACTTCCATGTAAATGAAAGGCTTGGCTCCAGCAGGGAATCCGAAGTCGGTGTTCAAGTTGTTAAGTCTTCCGAAGATGTTTTCCATATCTCCTGGCCACATGTGCTTCGATGCGTCGACACTGTGAACATCAGTAGACATGAATTAGCACATTACCTTATAATCTTCAATGCATCTAGTGACAAAGTAACCATACCGGAATCCAGCAATTCCGTAAGACAAAACTTTGTTCATGAAATCGGCGATCTTTCCTCGCACATATTCAGTTCCGTGCTTCAAATCCCTCAAACCTGACAGCTCACAATTCCTCACCTAACAGAAAGTATTATCAACAACAATCCCATTAGCCTTTCTCTAAAACTCTAAAACTCGTCCAGCTTTGAAGTAAAAGGATTTCATGCGTACCTCATTAGGGTTGTTGTAATCTCCAATGCTTCCTGAGGGATTGGGGCACTCTGCAGGATATCTGTTGAAGTCATTGGGTCCATATGGAACTCCTGGGTATTCGTACCGACTTCCTCCGAAGAAGGGAGTTCCTCCAGTTCCAGTTCCATCGTTGCCTCCAGTCATGTGGTTGATGATGGCATCAACGTAAATCCTCACTCCAGCGTCATTGCATCGCTTCACCATCGAAGCGAACTCCTGTTCACTTCCAGATCGGGTTTGCATGCCGTAGGAAGCAGGTTGGTACCTCTCCCACCAAGGCCTGAATGGATTCTCCACAATTGCATTCTCACTCACTGGAGATACCTGCAAACAAGTCCATCAGATCTGTTAATCAAGTGAACCTATTGGATTGGGGGCAACTCAAGAATCCTTCGTTACCTGAACTCCTCCGTATCCCATGGGGCCTAAGAATGTCTCACACTCCTTAGCAATGTCGTTCCACTTCCATTCGAAGAGATGGACGATTGTGGTCCTTCCATTTTGGAAGTGAGGGTCCCATTGGGCGTTCACAAGGGACAGCGAGGCCAGGAGGCCAACGCTGAGAATTAACAGCTGACAAGACATTCTCCAGGAGGTATAATAAACGGCAGAAACTGAGGAGTGGACCAACCACACCTCCTCTTTTTATGCTTAAAAACTTGACAGAATTATCTCAGTGTTAGATTGATCGGTTCAAGATTACGTTTACAGTTTGCAGTAAATAAGTTACGTATCGCATTGGAATTAATGTAGGTACTTGGCTCAGACAAATTGACTAAAACTTATGAGCTTAAATTGAGCTTCTTGACACATTCGGGTTTATTAAAGCATCAAATATTTTATTCATAATTCGGACATTGCAAAAATTCAATTTGCTTACAGGTATCGTACGTTGTCCGTATTTAGTGCGAATAAATATAGAGCTTTAAAATTAAATTTTCATAATAAATTAAGATCAATTCTCATGCGCTGGGAACTCTGAATTTTGTGAGAGTCGAGATAAGGACAGTTTTAATACAAGATTGATAAGTCTTGTAGTTTATACAAACGGCATTTTATCTTTATCCTCATCAAGTTATGACAATAGTTGCTCTGAAGCATTTTGTATTGTAAAACACTGCGATACTCACAGGCGCTTGAATCATGAAATGGACTGTGAAGCATTATTTTTTGCTGGTACAAAAATAATCCTCCTGTGCATCCACTTAAATTTGTGTAAGAACTAATATTCAATTTTTCGAACAACTGCCACGTAATAACGTGTAGTTCGGATTCACTTAAGTGCTTGCAGAGATAGGACTCTAATTTTTTATCACCTGAACCTGATGCATCATCACCATTGGCTGGTGATTGGTTACGGCAGATAAATAAATGAATGGAAAATTGTTTGCTTTGCGAAAAATTCTATAACTTTATTCATGTTTCTTAATAATAATACAAATCTCTCATCGGTCATCCATAAGCCGGTAGTCGAAGGTTTAGAGCTTAGCCTGTAAAGAATATACGAGTGAGTACCTTCTGAAAAAGAAGCCACTGGGGAAAATATAAATTCCTTTATTAGTTCAATTACCTCAGCATGAATGGCAACAACTGGATCTTCTTCCTCGTTGGAAATGCTGATGCTGGCAGTTCCATCTGATCCAACGGTAATCGTCTTTCCAGTGCAAACTCCATTTTCAAGGCTTCCAGAGATCACATCGCAGTAGTTTCCAGCAGAGAGACAAGTCTACGGTTAAAAAAGCTTGTTAGCATAAATAGTTTCTCGTATTGTTAACCGCAAGGAACACAAACCTGAAGCTGAGCATTAAGTGGACCACCATCGTTGTTGATAGCGATGAATCCCTTTCCTCCTCTGCAGAAAGCGATTTGATTGTTTCCATTGTCCCACCAGTCGTTAAGGGTCGTTCCAGCCACGACGTTCCTGAACTTGACCATGTTGTAGATTTGTCTCCACCTGTGTTCGCACATCCATCCGCCTCCACACGTCAAATCTGGGTTGATTGTGACATCATCTGTGTTTCCGTTAGTGTTGGGAGGTCCGATCCAATCGTTCCTGTCTGAGCCTCCTTGCCAGTCTTGATCCCAGTAGTACGAAGACATAACTCTGGCGGTTCCATAAGGATGAGCCAACATGAAAGCTGTGGCCATTTTGTACATTCGGGAAGCTCGGAAAGTGAGGATGTTCTGACCTCCAGCGCCGTGACCTCTCTGGTTATCGTGGTTGTCAATAAAGACTACAGCATTTCCAGTTGGGTACATTCCCCAGCCTTCTCCCCAGTTGACGAGCCATTTTAATTGGTTGAAGCCTCTCATGAGTTCTCCCAAGAACATTCCATATTTGAATTCAGTGACAGCTCCAATTCCGAAGTAGTCGGATCCCTTGATAGGCTCGTTTCCTAAGTCAATAACTTCCATGTAAATGAAAGGCCTCGCTCCAGCAGGGAATCCAAACTCGGAGTTCAAGTTGTTAAGTCTTCCAAAGATGTTTTCCATATCTCCAGGCCACATGTGCTTAGCTGCATCGACACTGTGAGTAATTTAGTAATAAATGAAATGCTTCTTCTTAAAACTTCTTGCAAGAGTGTTGATAGCAACCATACCGGAATCCAGCGACTCCATAAGACAAAACTTTGTTCATGAAATCGGCGATCTTTCCTCGCACATAGTCAGTTGAATGTTTCAAGTCCCTCAAACTTATCAAGTCACAATTCCTCACCTATTGAAAATTCCAATACGATTTACTCCTGTAATCTTCCCTTTACACCTCCTCAATAATCTATGATAAAACTTTGTTACCTCAGTAGGATTGTTGTAATTTCCAATGCTTCCTGAGGGATTGGGACACTCTGCAGGATATCTGTTGAAGTCATTGGGTCCAAATGGAACTCCTGGGTATTCGTACCGACTTCCTCCGTAGAAGGGAGTTCCTCCAGTTCCAGTTCCATCGTAGCCTCCACTCATGTGGTTGATGATGGCATCAACGTAAATCCTCACTCCAGCGTCATTGCATCGCTTCACCATCGAAGCGAACTCCTGTTCACTTCCAGAACGGGTTTGCATGCCGTAAGAAACAGGTTGGTAGCGTTCATACCAAGGCCTGTATGGATCGTTAACCACAGCATTCTCACTCACCGGAGACACCTGCAAACAAATCCGTCACACGTATTAATTTATTAATTGAACTAATAATTTTATTCGGGGGATTATGAGAATTCTCAAAGCACCTGAACTCCTCCATATCCCATGGGGCCTAAGAATCTCTCACACTCGCTTGCAACGTCATTCCACTTCCATTCGAAGAGATGGACGATTGTGTTCCTCCCACTTTGGAAGTGAGGGTCCCATTGGGCACTGACAAGACTCAGGGCTGCCAGGCTACCGAATAAAGCAACCAGGGTCTTCATTATGGACTCAGAATGCACAGGAGATTTTGTTTAGCAGCAGACGCGACAGACTGAGGCGTGACCGTGAGGTGTGGTTCTTTTTATGTCCCTTCTTTTGACAACTTTATCTTCAGTTTGATTGATCATTGTTGATGCAGTGTCAGCAGTCTTCCACTTTAGCTCCGAGAGTTATGCAATAAGCCCGACTTACCTCACCCGATTACTCGTTACTGCTTTAACTGTTTTATATTTAACAATATGTGAATTCCCCATGGATCATACAATTGATTTTTTCATCCATTCGATTAGATAAATTCGGTTGCGTAACTGCAAGAATCAGGATACGCCACCTGTTCTATTTCGATTCGAATAAAACTCACGCTATATTAACTATGGAACCAAATCTGGCGTAACAAATAATTATTACTGTCAGCAATTAACACCGGCAAAAGTCAGGGTTTTTAAGAGTGTTGTATGGATTCTGTGTTATATGATTTCTTTGATGAATACAAAATACAAACACAACGTTCTAGTAAAATACGAAAGTACGATTTATTATGGAATTTTATAAAGCCTCTAAAACTCCTAATCACAGCTACTAGAATACGTGCACAAATTCTCACTCAAAATTTAAGTCCAGTCTACGAATAATCAATAATAAGTTATTACTGCTAGTGCGATTAAAAGTAACAAAGGTAAATTAATCAAAAACACGTTATTTTGGAAGGAATATATTCGTACCTCAGCATGAATAGCAATGATGGGATCTTCGTCAGCAGGCGAAATATGAATATTCGATCGCCCGTCCTTGCCTACAGTTATAACTTTACCTGTACATTCACCGTTTTCAATGTTTCCGGAAATCACGTCACAATACTGTCCAGCAGGTAAGCATGTCTAGCAGATTCAGATAAACAAATCTTCAGAATTCAGTTTTCAAGCAAAATTAAAGCGAAATAAAAACCAAAATCGCACACACCTGCAAAGTAACGCTAAGTGCCTTGGCTTCATTATTAATTGCAATGAATCCTTTGTCTCCTCTGCAAAACGCTATTTGGTTGTTTCCATTGTCCCACCAGTCATTAAGTCCTGTCCCTATTATATGAATCACACCAGTTATTATTATCACTAGATTACATTCACAGATTCACACTCTTTGCTGGATGTCTTACCTGCAACAACATTTCTAAACCTGACCATGTTGTAGATCTGTCTCCATCTGTGTTCGCATATCCATCCACCCCCACAAGTCAGGTCTGGATTAACAATTACATCGTTCGTACTTCCATTCGTATTTGGAGGTCCAATCCAGTCGTTCTTATCAACCCCACCGTCCCATTTTTGTTTCCAGGTGTAAGAAGACATAACTCTGGTGGTTCCGTAAGGATGAGCCAACATGAAAGCTGTGGCCATTTTGTACATTCGAGAAACTCGGAAAGTGAGGATGTTTTGTCCTCCAGCTCCGTGACCTCGCTGGTTATCGTGGTTGTCAATAAAGACTACAGCTTTTCCAGTAGGATACATTCCCCAGCCTTCTCCCCAGCTGACGAGCCATTTTAATTGGTTGTATCCTCTCATCAAGTCTCCCATTAGCTTTCCGTACTTGAATTCAGTGACAGCTCCAAGTCCGAAGTAGTCGGATCCCTTGATAGGCTCGTTTCCCAAATCAATAACCTCCATGTAAATATAAGGCCTCGCTCCACTAGGAAATCCGAATTGGGTGCTTAAGTTGTTAAGTCTTCCGAAGATGTTTTCCATATCTCCAGGCCACATGTGCTTCGATGCATCAACACTAAATAAGCAACGTAATTCCTGAATGAAACATGAAATGTTCTGTCACTTGTCAGTTTTGAGCTCACCGAAATCCTGCTACTCCGTAACCAATGAGTTTGTTCAGAAAATCGGCAATCTTTCCTCGTACATATTCAGATTCATGTTTCAAATCCCTCAGAGTGCTCAGCTCACAATTACGAACCTGAATTGTACCAAAGCAGCTTTGTTTCACAGCTTCAAGCAAACTTATACTCCATACCGAAGGAATTAAAGGACTAAATTACTTCTGTCGGATTTTCGTAGTTTCCAATACTTCCTGAAGGATTAGGACACTCTCCAGGGTGCCTGTTGAAATCCTTAGGTCCATAAGGAACTCCAGGGAACTCAAAGCGAGTGCTCCCGTAGAAGGGAGTTCCTCCAGTTCCAAATCCATCCCAGCCTCCAGTCATGTGGTTAATGATCGCATCTACGTAAATCCTCACACCAGCGTCATTGCAGCGTCGTACCATCGAAGCGAATTCTTCCTCTGATCCCGATCTGGTTTGCATGTCGTAAGAAACAGGTTGGTATCTCTCCCACCAAGGTCTGAACGGACTTGTTACCACCGCATTTTCATTAACTGGTGACACCTGAAGTCCAAAAAAAGGATCAATAAAATTTAAAAGTAACAGAATTGAAACTGTTTGTTTTCTTCTAACTTGAACACCCCCATAACCGTAAGGACCAAGAAATCTCTCGCATTCATCAGCAATGTTGTTCCATTTCCATTCAAACAAATGAACGATTGTTTGCCTGCCAGGGTGGAAATGTGGATTCCACTGTGCACCAATCGTGAGAAAAATACTTGTCAGAAGAATGACAATTATTTCAGCTTTCTCCATTGCTGTTTTCAATTGATCGGAAAAATTCAACAGTATAGTAATCAAAATAATCCAGAAAAGATTTATACACTCAGATGTAAAGCAAACTAGCTGGAGATAATCCGCTATTCATTACGTAAACATCTTGTAATCTTGTTAGCCTTGAAATGGGAGGTATATTGGTTTCTTACTTAAATCGTAGAACTGAAATTCAATGTATTTTGCCATACACAAGAATAACAGTAAACACCTGATTTTATTTGTGCAGTTTTTGATATTTCATAGCGTTAGGTTTCTAATTTCATGCTGTAAAAGACAAGGCAGCCAATCCAATTTGGATTCATATTGCCAGAATAGAAGCCTGTGGATGTTCCTTCAATTCAAATAAGCTGAATTATTGTACTAAAATTCTTGTGGCTTGCAATTTGCAGAGTAAGCATTTTATGTTCGATTACTCAACTTAAAAATCACAGTTTGCCTTTTGTAAAGGCTATCTCTTCACTTCCATGAACTTTCATGCAACACCAGATAAGTCGGAAATCTTCAGTAACCTGAATATGCAAATATGCATGCAATAATGCAATTCATTGAATCTTTCATCCATAATGCGGCCATACACTCATCCATCACTCATTATGAAACCCGTAGGCCCGTAGCAGTCTGTATCTTTCCGACATCCTTTCTTCTGAATGTCTGCAAATAACTCCTCCCTTTGCGTCCTACGTAAGTAGAAAGAACATTCTACAGCCCCATATAATCATCAATCACGACATCAAAGCAAATGGAGCAATTCTAAAAATTGAGATTCACTTCAATACTCATCTTTAAGTGACATATTAACTTTCTTACAAAGCTCCCTGTTCCTAGCTCGATTAATAAGGATTCCAAAATATTTTATCCGCAGGAATATTCAGCTCATCTCAAATTGCTATTTCCGATTGCACACTGTCTTCTTCTCGATTAAATTGTGTCTTTAACTTAAATTGTCCTTTTCCGCATTTATTCCACCGTATATAAGACCCGACAAGAGGACCTTTCGGACTATTCTGTCTACAATCATCAATACTCAAAGACAGTTTATTCCAAGAAACTTCCACAAAGTTTCACTTAACCCCCACCTAATTTCTGTAGAATTGTAGAACAACCAAATTGGAAACAGAATTCTAAAATGAAGAATTCTTCCCTCCTGCTAATCGGATTCATCCTGATCATCTTAGGGTGGATGAGCATGTTAGAAATTGGGGTGGAAAGTAAAGCTCTCACTAACAGTAGCACAATTCGTGTTACTCGCAGCGTCAGGGCTTGCAAGCGAAGTCAACACCTTCAGCTCCCACCGTCATTTCGGGTTTGTCAAAATCACGTGAGTTTACTCCTGAAGTACATTTGCAACGCTCCTTATCAAAGTGGAGACCAAACAAATGAGTCGAACAGCATCAATCCTATTACTGAAGACACCCCAACTCACTCAAATGTCGTGGATGCTTGCTGCAAGAATTGCTGTTCTGAACAACAGTTGTTTCATTACTGCAAGGAGTTTCGATCCAGGTAATTAGAAAGTTGAGGAACCATCAGTATATCGGTAATTCAGAATTTCAGTTTAGCTGATTCGTAATTTATTCTATTTTTTCAGAGCACGTCTACCACAACCTCAACCACAACCTCTTCAACAGGTTTATAATTTTAACTGTTGCATTAATGAATCCCACCAAAAGTTAATTAAAGCTGAATTAATCATCCCTCTTTTGAAATCAGGAGACCCTTTCTGACACAGGACGGTTACTGGTGGGTATGATTCACAGATTCTTGCTCCTCGCTGGTAACCCTTCTCAAACAACAACTGGACGGAGTTCCGATTCATCTGTAAGACAATAACTGCACAAAATAGTCTAAATTCTTCCATAGAATGTTGATGAGCATCTGATAAATCTAATTGTGAGTCATCAACTCATTTTAGGCCCTGAGAGGCTGGAGAGAATTCCGTGCTTCGGAGCCCATGCCGACAGAAAGCCAATTGGAAGTCGGAGGTGAAAGTTCAGATCCAACTGACGATTCAACAAACATTTTCTACGCCCGTTAACACCCAAGTTCATCTCGAGAAAGAGTAAAGGTCTCTACTGAACATTTTAGGATATGAATGGCTTTATTTCCACGAGAAGATAAAAGCTACTGCCCATTCACAATACACAACTAACCACAAATTACAAGTTCCTTTAAACACACAATGCGTATTATGAAATAATTAATTGTTTATTAGCAGTCTTTATGAATTTCTTAAATCTGTAATAACGAATTACACTCTAAAATCTGTAATATTTTAAAACTCAGCAAAGTTCACGTTCGTGAAGAATGCTGTAACCGAACATGAGCTCAAACATGTACCTAAATTGTATATTACTCATTCATGATTATTACCTAACTTTAACCTAAAACTACCACATGATCTCTTAAAAGTTCTGCATGCTCGAATAAAATAGTCTTCTTGATGTTTGCATTCAAACCTTGGCCTCATCCTCAACATGATAACTTCAAGATAATGCTTCCGAGAAACTATTCAAATCAGTCTTTATTCTGCATATTGCGAAATTAGCTCACAATTCATAATTCATCAAAAGATTAAAACTATCCCTGTCTATTCCAGTTGTACCACCAGCCTGGACAATCCTCTCTCTTCCCTTGCACTGCAAATGCACAAGAAAAAAATATTAGCGTCATGCGTCTCGCTAAAAAACTACTCAAAAAGATAACTAGTTCCTTACCAATGACGCAAAGATGAAACTCCTTTCTTGCCAAACCGAATTCATTATTCACAGTGCACGTGTAGTTTCCTTCATTTCCCAAAGAAGCACGAGGAATTTCAAGAAAACTGTTTCCATTGCTGATTAGTTGATACTTGAAATATTCTCTTGAGAGTGGCTAATTAAACACACACAGTCAGTCACTGCTTGACTTGTTATCATTTATTAAGCTTTAATGGTCTCACCTTTCCATCTTTCGTCCACACAATTACGGGGTAATCAGTTAATCCTGTCACACACCTGAACATAATTCGCTCACCTGCATGTGTTCTCCAGTGCTCGGATGGATCTCCGTCTATTTTTAACTGGTCACTGTAAATAGATAACCCACCAGCAACTGACGAATAATAAAAAACAACACTCTTTTCAATTAAACCACTGTTAATTGATTAATTGATTAATTAAACGATTAAACCTATACACATGAAATCTGCTTACCTCTGTTTCCGTATGTCACCGAAGAACTTACAAAATTCACTCCAGCAGTTAAACAAATAATTCCAAAGCACGTAACCAAAACCTGTTGTCTCATTTTGCCTCTTTCTACACAATCCCTGTGTGACTTGTCTTTAGCTACTTAAAAATCTTGGAAGTTAAACATCAACTGGCTAATTGGAGTGGAAGTATGCGATCTATTTATTAGTTTCGCCTGCATCATAACAAACCATCGTGTAATATACCTCATACATCGGATTACTTACTTAACATTTAATCTTTTTGCATAACTTCCTCCTTCATCTTTGATGATTACATCCGGATAGGCAAGCGTAAATTACGGCGAACAACAAGGGTGAAAGTTTTTTTGTGTGTTAAAAATCATTCACAAATTCACTCCCAATCTAATCTACCACATAAGTTGCTTACTCACTTGTTGTAAGTTTGTTCAAGACCTCCTCCTCTCCTATACGCATAATATCTATTACATACACAGAAGTGTCAAGTAAATTTGCTTTACATATATAAATGGTATAAATGCAAACATCACACGATGCAAGAAGTCGGAAACCAGTTTTTTACAGACGTGAACTCGTATTCTTGCATCTATTTCTTGCAAATTGGGATAGATAATAAGCGATTTTTTTATTGTCTGGTCTTTTAAGCTCACACCCACAAAAAAGATGTGTAGTGTATCCCTTATTCCCTTTATCTAAATATCACGCCAATCAAGTACCTAAGCATATAAGAATTTGCGATTAATTAGTAGTTTAGCTGTTAGGAGCATCAGGTGTGTGTATGTAGTATGTACCTATATCAGATCATGAAAAAAATCAGAATGTTTCTACTAATTCATACAGACTTATAGGCCGTGACAATGGATGACAATTACGCGATTCGAGTAGACATTCGATCTCCTAAGCGTTGATTACGTCATTGTGTGTTTGCGTTGCATATATTACAGGTGTAACCTTTTAGCGGGTGCAATTAACGGCGATAATGAATAATGAATTTACCGTGTTTGGTAATGGGGACTGCATAAATGACAATCAAAATGAAGTTACAAGATCAAAGGCATATATCGTCATGTGCGGAAAGGACGATGTGTCTTCTCAAGGAAGTGAAACTTTTGTGTGTTGAAAATTATGCAGTACGTTTATTTAAAAATATTTTAATTAAAATCAATTTCATTGCACCCCTTGTGCGCTTTAATGTGTTTAATTCACATGGATTTTTAGAAATACTTACATCATACACATATGCATTTTGTACTAGAATTCTAAAGCATCTAACTGCTGATAGAAATGGGATTAAATTCAATTTTTCATTGAAAAAATTGAGTTCAACCATACCTCACGTAAAGAGTTCACAGTATTATTCGTGAATTCTCCGAAGTGTTGCATAATCAATCAAGTAAATCTAACGCTAAAAATATTCTAAATGGGTTATTTATCCTTCTGACTGATTCCGATTCATGGACAGATGCAAATCACACGAAAAACAGGTCAACCTGTGCGATTCCTGAATAAAAATAGCTCTCAACTCACGGAGAAACTGCTAATCGCTATTGATTCCACATTGTCCTATCAGCAACTGCCAATTTCCTTGCCCTACTTCCCCTTTTCCATAAGAATCAAGTAAATCCCCAATTTACTAGATTCTTTCCTGTAATTTTGGATCATTACTGCCGGAGACATGCTCGTGATAGTTACTCTGTTATTTTCTTTCTTCGCTGTCTCCTTCGGAGGAGAATTATTAGATTCTGTGAAATTCGATCAGACATGCAGTAAAAATTTTCCCCTTAATTTACTACCTTTCAAAGCAATCAAATCTTCAAAATAACAATTTTATGTTCACAGCTGGAGCAACTTTGCATTCAATTCGGATAACGGATTGCGATGCATTTCCGTGCGTTGTAAAACGAGGAAAAAATTACACTGTTGATGCTGAATTCAGTCTCGGTAAGAAATCGTAACGTAGTTTTATTACGTATTCAGAATTTAATTTAATTATTTGAAAAATTAACAGAAAAGAAAATAGAAAAAATTGTGGTGAAATGTGGGACGATCTACTTAGGAAAGCAGCACAATCTTCCTGGTTATGGAGGATGTGAAACTGTTACAAATGGAACGTGTCCTTTGGACGGTGAAGTTATTTACAACACATTCACATCATTCGTTATTCCTTACTACGTCCCTCCTGTTAGTAAATCATTATTTATGAATGTAGGCTGAATTCATCTATAATTTAGAGGCTTTATTGTTTTAGATCCATTACAACGTGGCATGCACTTTATTGGACAATGATGGAAACAAATTATTGTGTGGAAGCGGTTCTGGACGCGTTGTGTGAATGGTGTGTCTATCAATTATTTTGACTATTGTGCCTTCCTCTCTTTACGGAAAATTAAAAATTCTTCTTCAACAACAATTCAAAATAAAAGGTATTTATTATCCTTCTTAAAACATGAAATTGAAAGCTTAAACGTACTTATTAATCGATGGAATTATGAACCATTCAGTATTGTTTATTGTAAAACACTTTGCATAATTGCATAATTACTTTTTGGTTTATTTTCACATTCGCCAGCTCATATTTTTGGCTTTTTAATACTTTTCATCTCCGAAACTTCTGTTTGTTTATTTTTATTGTACGTTTAACAAGACTTAATTCATAAATCTTGGGGCTAATAATAATATGTCGTAAGCAGGTTGACGATTGGCACTGTAACGACTGTAAGTTTCTTTCTTCACTTAAAGCATAACAATTGCTTGACTATTGTGATTGGTCACCGTCGATCCAAATGCGGTAGAATTCAGCTTGGCAATAATTTCATCCAATTCTCTAATAGAGTCCCAATCAATTTCACTAGGTTTTTTATTTTCAACCATTCTACTCCTCCGTTTCATAATGGGACTCATGATGCTCTTTCGAAAGTTTTTCTCATCATATTTCCTCAACCGTTTTCCTCCTGCAGGAATTTCGTGATCCCCACTGTCCGTTAAAATCTTCATCAGGTTACTCTGCAATTGGGTCTCACTGGAACCTTTTGAATGTTCTCTTTCTTCCAGTTGATTTAAAGTCGGTTTTGCTTCACTCAATTTGATATATCTTCGAATCTCAGCCATAAACTTATCGTCTATTTCATTTCTGTGCAAATTAGTGTTCAAAAGCAAACCAAATCAAACCAAATCAGACCAATACTTTTGTGACTTCATTCCAGCTAACTTTAAATGTATATTAGATAACCATTTTACCTAAAAGCAGACTCTCCGGAAGATTTTGAGATACTTGTGGTTTCCAATTTTTCCTTATTAGCCTCAGGAACCTTCGAACAAGAAGGTTTGGAGAAACTTATCGAGGAATCCGTGAATGTAACTTGTCCAGACGCAAACTTCTGGAAACATGTTGTACAGTAACAAGACTGGGGCACTGTAAACCATACAGACATGATAAGTAATGATATTTACACACAAAATCAAGCAGTTCCAATGTATTTCAAAAATACTTCCAGGCTGGTGTATTTCATCTAGAGTCATTTGTACTCCACAGTAAGTGCAAAATCGATGGATTATTACGTTCCTTGGACTTAAAGGTTCCTTCAGTCTTTGCTTTGACTCATCTGACAGTGAGACTGAAACTAATGCTGCTTCTTGTGCTTCAAAGCCCTTTGATCTATTCGTTGTCACTGTTGACTGCTCATTTCCTGTCTCGCCATCAGAAGCCTTTTTATCCTCTTCATCACTTGACTCGGAGATGGAAGTACACGAACTATCACCGTCATCAGAAACTCCTCTTCTTTCATTCAAGAATACTTTGGAAAACTCTCTTCGAAAACTAGGAACTGCGAGTGCAAATAGGAATGGATTTACACAACTATTGCAATAACGAATCCAGCCTGCAACTAAAAACCGCTCGAAAGAGACGAAGGGTGAATCTAAGCCTTTGAGCAAGAACATTGCAAAAACTGGCCCGAACATTGTCGCCATTACAATCAAAATAAGCATTAGGCTTTTCGCCAATGTGATCTGTCTTTGTCTTGCAGTTAAAAGTCTGGTTTCCTTTTGATTTGCAACGGATTCCTTATACCCAAGTTTTGGATGTGAAGCACTTGGATATTTTGAAACCTGGCGAGTCAGAGCCAAAGGCAATGGCTGCATGGCGAATCTAATAAAGCAAAAGAGTTGATTTTAAGTCTGAGGATCCGTATGCATTCATTAGAATTACTCTTACACGAAAATCATAATATAGAGCAATGTAGTCAAACTAATGGGAATCCAGTAAACGGTGAATGATATAAAAATAACAAATGGCTTGTTCAAATTCAGCTCGCAGACAATCGGACCAGCTTGCACGTAAGGCCAAACGGTGAGTGGAATGGAAATCAGAGTTATAGAGAGAGTCCAAATAGCGATAATCATTTTCTTGACTAAGCTTTCGCTCATGATTCGCTTGTGTTTCAATGGGAATCTGATTCCGATGAAGCGTTCAATGGCAACTCCAGTCATGGACATCATTGAAGAAGCACACAAAGTGAAATGAACGTAGTCGGAGAGTGAGCACATCCAGCTTCCCCAGTGCCATCGATATTTGTGGGCAACTGTGATTGATCCCAGCAGTGGCATCACTAGAAGTCCCACAAGCAGATCCGAAAATGCTAAGTTAGCTAGGAGAAAGTGAGAAGGTGATCTCAGAGTTTTCTTTGACTTGTAGAACAAATAAAGGACCAAAGAGTTAGCGACTATCGTCGTTGCCGTAAGAAGGGTCAGGAGTAAAGACACAATTATTTGGTAGTATGCCCAATTTCCTGTGGAACTTACTGACATAACATCAGTAGTGTTCCTTAGAGGATCTATTAATAATTCCTCGATATTTGATGAATTCATTGTTATTGAATTATTCAGGATCGCTGTCATCTCACTACTGACAATATTACACTCTTAACGATCTAACAATTAAACACTAAATGATCCAACAAACTTGTAAATTGTAAGTTCGCACACTTAACAAACTGTAGTCATTGCACTTCGTTCGTATAATATTAGAATTAGAATTTTACAAGTAATTTTGTAGTTCCTCTTACCGTCTCACCACAGGTGTCTGTAAATGTTATTTCTTTGACTTATTTCCTTAAGTGTCAACTGGAAATGTTTACTTTAAACTTCAAATACAAACCGCAAAACACCTTCCAGACACACGTTTTGTTTTCCTGAATTATTCGGAGACAACCGCAAGGCTGTATGAACTTGTGGCGATACCATAATAATAAATTACACATCTAAACATGCTTGAATTAAGAAAACAAAATTTCCCAGCCACCAGAGTTTCCCACGTCGGTATTTTTAGAGCATTACTTCATACATTGGATTAACACTAAATAATTTCAAACTTAACGAAGTTGCAGACACTGCGGGTGTCAGATGAGATTTTATGTTCCACCCATTTATTTTATTTCTTCCCAAGATACGCACAATTTTATGTAATTTGTTAAGTTATGTAATTGATACGCTATTGGTTTGATTTAAAGAAGTTCGCTCAAAAGCAACCAATTCCTTCTCAATCTTCTCCAAAATATCATCCAGCTCTTTGAGTTCTTCAAGGTCTCCCACTCTCTCTGCTTTCGGAGCATTCATTGTGCTCAAAATTAAACTTTTCCTGTACGAAATCGGTCTGACGAGGCTCCGTCTTAGTTTATCAATCTTGCAATAACTGTTGTCTTCAATATTGTCTTCTTTATCAGGAGGTATGATTTTAACAATGCTAGAAAGCAGCTGACCAGCTCTGTCTCGAAAAATTATATCGTTCTTTTCCTCATTCTTGTCTGAGAGCTTCTCCATGTCCTTCAGGAATGACCTCAATTCATAAACCAAAGAGCCAGAGCTACGCACAAGAAAATTAGCGTTAAGATAAACTAACGAGCCAAATAAAACCAAACCAAAACCAAATGAAACCAAATAAACCTACCTAACAGAAGATTGAGTTTGATAAGGATCCTCATTGTCGTCCTCATTTGAATGTTTCACTTTTGGTGATCCTCTCGGCTCAACTTCTTCTATACTCGGCCTGCTGACAATTTTCACATGCTTCACATCCGTAAAGCTCTTCAATCTCGAATTGTATCGAATATTACAAATAGCACAAATCTGCATTTCTGTAAATAAAATAGCTACAATAAATAGGATATTTCGTGAAATAAAGACCATTTCCAGAATAAATATTAACCTGCATCTCCTTTCATAGCATCTGTGATGGAAATGCCACAATTAGAGCACTGAGGATGCACTTCATTTTCAAAACTAGAATCCGAATTCTGAGATCGGCTGTCATCATAATATCCATATTTCTTCACATTCACGTAGCTTGGTTCGTTCGTGTAAGTTTCCGAGGTTGAAGGATACTCACTGACACTTCTACTGCTACTCATGCCACTGCTACTAGAGGTACTAGCGAAAGACTTCTTCCTCGTCTGTTTCTTAGCACGACGGGCTGACGCAGAAGTAGTCTTCGTATTATTAAGGGAACTTGTCTCATTCCAAACTGTTTTGAGGAAAGCCTTTTTGTACCCAGGAACCACGATGATGTAGACGAAAGGATTGATGCAACTACTCATGTATCTGACCCAAGCCGTGGCCAACAGAATTGTACTGTTCACCAAACGTGGATCTATTCCAGCAATAAAAAATACTGTAAACTGTGGAGCATACAGGGTCAACATTATTCCAACAGTTATGGACAACTTCTTCGCTAACTGCGTCTGCTGTTGCTTCTTCTCTTCGTAGCGTTCTTTGTCTGATTTCAGATTACGAACATTACTGCTGAATTGTGTACTTGCGGACATAGATGTGGCATTTGACTTTGAGACATTGGAATTCATACTGGTAATGTTGGCGAATTTGTTGCTTGCTGCTTGAGGAACATAAAGCTTTACAGCTTGCCTATAATAATAGTAGTTCAATTTATAGTCAGTTTATGAACGTCTAATTATGATTGAGTCTATAATACGCTAGTACTTACTTGTAAGTTTGCCAGTACAAGATGCAAGTAACAAACAAAGGAATGAAGAAGACACTCAGACTGAGAAATAAAGCAAAATCTGATCTCAGGTTGACTCGACAATGAGTCTCTTCTTCTTCTTTGGAAATCGGCCAAATTGTCAGTGGAATTGATGTGAGGCTCAGTCCCAGGAGCCATGTGAGGATTATCACTTTAATAACTCGCTTCTTGGTCAGGATTCGCTTGTGTCTTAGGGGAAATCGAACTCCGAGGTATCTTTCGATAGATATCGTCATCATGGACAACAGGGATGTAGCACACAAGCAGAAGTGAACGTATTGACCCACATCGCAAGAAAACTTGCCAATGTACCACTTGAAATCGTTGAAAGTAACTGAGATTAGTAGAGGGAGGACCAAGGCTCCCACACTAAAATCTGCTACTGCTAAACTTGCGATTAGCCAGTGGGTGGGAGACCTTAATACTCGTTTTGATTTCGCAAACAAATAGATAACCAGGCCGTTTCCGACAACTGTTATTAAGGTTATTATAACGAAAATTAGGATCAGGAACAGCTGTAGCATGCTCCATTCTTCGTCAATCGGTTCCGTAGAAGATTTCGAAAGTGTCGAATTTAAACTTCTTGGAGTTGATGACATTATGTTCGTGAATTCTTTCCAGCTCTGTCGATCTGTGAAGGAAGGGAAAGAGTGTAGAAATGAGTAAGAGGATATTTCATTATTTTTCATACATTTTCCTTATGTGGTTTGTTTCTGAGAAATTCAGGAAATATTGTTTGTTACACAAGACATTTAAGGAAATACCAAAAACACCACCCAATACTAGATTATATAATTTTGAGAAACGAGACATGGCAAGATTCATGTAGCCTTCAACTGTCGTGTAACTTTCAACTCATTTTAGACTTCTCTTCTATCGATCATTCATTGAATGTAATTCTCTACAAAATTATATTCTGCGAATAATCTTTTTCATCCGATTGATGATGATGTAGCCTGATTGTCTATGATTACTATGTCTGACTTTAGACTCTTGGAAAGCAGTCTAGACATTTTCCTTCGGATTTTAAATTAATGCCTAAAAGCAAACCCATCTATTTACTGAAAAATAAAACGCATTTATTTTGCTGACAGATTCACGAGCAGCACAAAAGCGAATTAGGATTATTAACCCATTGATGAATGATTGCTCGAAGTCATGACAGGCCTTTGAAATGTAAACGGGTCAACTAACTAAAATATTCTAGATATTTCTGGAATTGCCACACAACAAAATTTCTTGATAGAATTACTTAAATGTGGTCTACAATACCATGACATGATCTCAACTTGTTATTAAACAACATAGAAAGCTATAATTGATTTTGCATATTAGGCATTGACGTGCGTATCTATCTTAGACAGATGATAAACGGTTATATTCTGATGACAATACACATCTTAAGGTGACATGATAATCGTATTGTAATAAAATACGTATTCCATATTTCATACATTTTAGACTTCTGACAAGGTTCGTCAATTTGGTTGAATTAACTTCTGACCTTGTTTGAAATTGATTTTGATTCCTGTCCGGACGGATACTCCTTAACAGGATATTTCTTAGCTCCTTAAACAATCTAGTAATTCAGTAATAATCTGTTCTAGTTTTGTGCTGCGTTTTGTCTAACAGAATTTACAAAGAAGCTTAAATGTAGGGCACATCCTTTAATGCCTATCAATTTTAAGGACAGATTTCACTTGATTTTACAAGAATACATCAAAGTAAACCGAAGCAATCATCTCTGAAAGTGGAGTGGGTGAAGAGAATACACAGCTTTGAATTCAATCTTCTCTTGCATTGGCGAAGAAAGAAAACTCCAGTCCTTATGCGGTGAGTACAGTATATGTAAATCAGTATAGCAGATTGCCCTTTAATATTCTTCAGGCTAAACAACTAAGAAATGGCAAGCAAAGAATGCTAGAAGATAGTCCTTGATTGAATACGAAGTGCTCTACAACACTGTCTCATGAATATTAATTATTTTCAAAGAAGTTAATTAGTGCATGAGCGAAATACATTATTACCCTTAAGCCTAACAAGACTTTCAAATAGGAAATGGAACTCTATAATCTCTGTTCTACTGTCAGTCATCAGAAAAAGTCTGTTGTTGCTTGTGGTACGTAAAATTTGTGTCTAGCGTGTCTAACTTCATTCTCACATTGTAATTCGCATATTATCCGTCTTTACAATTCAGTGCAACTGTCCACACTTTTGTTCAGCCAACATCCAGAAAAGCAAATATTTCTTTGAAATGGTAAGTTTTCCGAGAAAACAAAAACGCATCACGCATTCACTGTCCATTCATGGAGATAAATAAGGCACGTCCATAAACACCCCATGAGCAGACAACAAGTCTCTAACTCATTTCCATTATAAAAACATCGTGAATATTTATAGTTTAAACACAATATTGATTCTTATGACTAATTCGCACACAATTCCATCAATATTAATATTTACTTGATCTGGTTCACTTCACGTGGTTAAATCTGACCGACGCTACACATTCCCAGTCAATTTACCTTGACCAAATCAATTGTCATTTGTGCTACTTCGTACTCGTGATTTCATTACTAAATCCCATCCACTTCACTGATTGCTGAACTTCACAGTACTCAGGTTTAACTTTCCACCGAGGTGAGTCTTTGTTTCTTTGTGTTTTCCCATTATTACTTTAAAATACAAACTATTCCATGAAACATGAATACCTACACGTCTTCCTGCTGAACAAGAAAAAAACGAATGTTATTATTTAATCCTCATCCACAGTATTACTTGATCATTTATCATGCACACACAATATAAGTTGTATTAACTCCATGCTACATTTTATTATTAGAGTGAAATGCTCAGTCATAATTACACGTGAGGAGTCAAGCGGAAGACTGTTTCGCTTCGTGGCCCATGAAATGCAAAATATTTTTTAATTATCCTTCTGAAAGCGAAAGATTCGCCAGTGCAACTCATCCTCGTCGGTCAGTCAATATCATCCCGACTATCCTGACGGACAGAACACTCCTCTTCATGCATTCTTGTTACACGAAGCTTTTGTATCAATTCACCTTTGTTGTTGAACATTCATGTTTCATTTTTGCAGTGTTACACAATACCCGTCAGCAAAAGTGATGCACATTGTTCTGTGCAAATGCAACTCACTAACAGTACCACCCATTCCAGTTGTACCTATTTGTAACCTACAAAAGTACGAGCTCTACGTTTAACCTTTAGCGTGACTTTCTGTGCAAAATGAATCGTGAACATTCATTGCTTTGTACGAAGAAATGAAAGCAAATTGTGGAAGGTGGAAATGACTTATTGAAATGCATTCAATTCACCTTCTTCTGTGTTATTGACTGTTGACTGTCAATTGTTACGAACTGTGAAGTGTAATTATTAATAACAGCAATTGTGCAAATCTTCGTCACCTCAGTAAATATTTTTTAGTTATTTTCGAGTCCAGCAGTTCACAAGTATAACCTATCTAAACGTAACTAATATTTGACACCCGTGGAAATATTTTGACAACGCCGACTACTCCTAAGTCCTAAGCTGAATTCTAACCTTGTAAAAAGCAACGCGTGGATCAATCAATCAAAATGAAAGACACAAACACAGGTAAGCTGATTTTAATAATATTGCATACGATAGGTGTAAATATTTATTCCACGCATACCGACACAGGGAAAAAGGGCCTCACTGTCATGAATCTGATGAATGACAGTCTTAATCAATAATTACTAATCAATTGGGGTATTCCATCAATTATTTGTACGTGATTGACGAATGCACATGATAAAAATTGAACTTTGGCTTATAGTAAGATTACATTGATTAGCAAATGCTCATTGAAATCACAGTCATTAAAGAAATCAATCGCAGAATCATTTAATCTCAACAATCTCTCACGAACAGACTCGATGCAATATTCCTCACAGGTTCATGAATTGAGTTCAAGTTGCACGTGTATTACTTACATCTCACAAAAATCTAATCATAAAAGTACGATACATTTGATACGTTCTATTTTATAGGATTTTCATAAAACAAACTAAATGTTTCCACTCTTATATTTTCTAATTAGTGGAAACACCCAAGAAGAAATCCCTGAAGAAACAAATAATCCGAAGACTCCCCATTCTGTCATGGGCCAGAAAGTACACAACGACAGATTTGGTTTCAGATCTGATTGCAGGCACCACTGTGGGCTTAACAGTAGTCCCACAATCCATGGCTTATGCTGCAATAGCCGGTCTCTCTCCGGAGGTAACAATTTGCAATTATGCTTCTCCATTCCCTCGTAATTTAATTCTGATGTCCTGATGTAATTAATATTCCAGTACGGCCTCTACTCGTCCTACTTGGGAGTTCTCGTGTATGTAATCTTAGGTTCGTGTGTACAAGCAACAATTGGACCGACCGCTGTTATGGGACTCCTCACGTTTCAAACATGCGGACAGGACTATCCATCCTGTGCAATTCTTACGGGTTTTTATGCAGGAGTCTTTGAATTAATCCTTGCCGTATTGAGATTAGGTGAATATTCTTGGCAATCTTGACCATCTTGATTTTACATGTTCTAAATTGAGAGATGTTTGATGACTAACACATAAATTACTTTCGTAGGATGGGTGGTTAGCTTCATCTCAGATTCGGTTACAGTTGGATTTACGGCAGGTAAACGCTTGGTGTTGCAATCGTTAGCCAACAATTTTACAACACCATTTAATGACGCTAATAGAATTCCTTTCTGACTCCTTCGGCAGGTGCTGCTGTCACGATTATGTCTTCTCAGGTCAAAAGTCTCTTTGGAATGTCGGGAGCTAAAGGAGAAGGATTTGTGGGCTACTGGAAAGCCATTTTCGATGATATTACTACATTCAAGGCTGCAGATTCTATTGTTGGAATAGTTGCTTTCATTTGTCTCCTACTGCTAAGAGTATGGCGTCATTCAACCATAACTACTGCAATATATATTTTTCAAACCATGATGATTCCTCACTACATTTGCTTCCATTTTTACCTTGCAGAAGCTGAAAGACATGAAGATATCCAACAACTACCTCAAACCTGCATTATGGCTTATCTCACTTTCCCGCAACGTCATAATCATCTTGATAACCTCAATGATCGCGTTCATCTGGAAGTCTCCTCCATTCAAACTAGTTGGAAAAGTGAATGGAGGCTTTCCTCCAGTGTCATTTCCTCCATTCCTGCTCCCCTTAAAAAACACATCAACATCCGTGATATTCGAAGACCCAGAAATGACGATGTCATTCATCGAGTCGTGGAAATACATTTCCACAGGACCCATCGTCATCGCCCTAATCTCAATTCTACAGAACGTCGCAATCTCCAAAGCATTCGGGTCTGGACAGAAAGTAGACGCGACTCAGGAAATGATCGCTTTAGGAACAGCCTCAACTTTGGGGGGATTCGTGTCTTCCATTCCAATTTCTGCGTCTTTTTCTCGATCTGCTGTTAATGAAGCGAGTGGAGTGAGAAGTCCTTTAGGAGGTCTTTTCACAGGTTAGCAAACTTCCCTCATTATCAAAATTACCACTTTCTTAAATGGAAGCTATTATATTTCAGAAAACTATATATAATATATTTCCAGGAATCCTCGTTCTCCTTTCCCTTGGATTCCTAACTCCGTCCTTCTATTACATCCCCAAAGCATCCCTCGCAGCAGTCATCATAGCTGCAGTTATGTTCATGGTGGAGTACGACAAACTCCTACCAATGTGGAAGATCTCCAGTACGTACAATCAACTCTTATTAATTAGAATTGTTAATTAATTGCAACTTGCAACCTACTTCCACAGAAATGGATGCCGTAGCCTGTTTAGCCACATTCCTCTCATCTTTACTCGTGGGAATGGAATTCGGAATCCTCATTGGCGTTGGAATATCATTAGCTTCACTTCTGTACTCCTCACTCCGCCCCAAAGTAGACTTCTCGCTTCTTTCCACAACATCTTCTGACTCTGACGGCAATTCCTACCTTCTCATCAGCCCTGCGAGGTCATCTCCAGCAGTCTCATTTCCCTGTGTCGACCACATCTCCTCAACCGTCCAGAAAATCGCGTTAAAACACAAGTCAGTAAAAGTTCTGGTTCTCGATTGCTCCTTGTGGGCCTCCCTCGACTATACGGCGGCTACAAGTCTCGTCTCAGTAGTTAAAGGACTCAGGAAGAACGGCCAAACATTGTTGCTCCTAAATGTTAGCCAAGCTTCTGTTGATGTGTTAAGTATAGCAGGGCTCACCTCTGACTCATCGTTAGTAAACAGCATCGACATGGAATCCACGGTGAACAGAATTTGCTCAGAAGAATCCACAGTACTTAAGGAAGTCCTGGAAGGACCCAAAAGCAGCTCAAGTGACAATGGAGTGAGAGACAGAAGTTCCTCCAGCGTTAAGAGTGGCAGCGCTGGGAGTTCGGATAATTCAGATTCAGATGCTCACACGACATCCACAGAAACAGCGGTTTCTGAAAGCACTCGGGATGGAAGTGTCATTCAGCTTGTTAAGTAAAATGTTACTCCGTTTCTTTTGTTTTATTTGTATTCATCTAGTTACAAATCCTTAAGATTTAGGATTGAAGTACAAATAGCTATTTCTCACACATTGACAAAATATTCTGATTTAGAATTAATTTACAACCTTATAATCTAATTTACACTAAAATGTTTAATGAATTTCAAAGCAGATATCATGGGTTAACACAATAAGTGATAACAGTTCACAAGCTGATTAAGATTACTTCTGTGTCAAAATTCTCTAGCACGAATAAAGATCTCCAGAATGGCAAAGACAGAAATGTTCTCGCTGCGTACAATAAGCTCGTGTGTGTCCGAGTCCTTGGCACTCAGCAAGACACTCCGGTTTCTGAAAACCTCCACAAGGTTTGCTCAACTGTTGGAAGTTGGAAGGATGTTTAATGCACGGCTTAACTCTTCCCACTGGCCTGGCTGTTGTTCTTCTTGAAGTTGCGGTAATTGTGGACCTTGCGGTTGTGGTAGAGGATTCTTGAGCTCGATTCTACAAAAAACATTAACCTTAGGAACTGAACAGAAGGAATCGGTAAAAACTCGGTACGATTTAAAAGTTTGGTTTACCTGAGCAAAAACCATTCCCACGAGGAATAAGAACCCAAAAAACAGGAGTGAATGCCGCATGATTCGTTTTTAAGGAGCAACTTGGCCACAATCTGATGAGACGATGCTTCTTCTTGAGCAAGAGGAATAAGAATAACCTCATAGAATTTCGTTCGACAAAGGACGAAAGAGAATGTAGTTTCTTTATTTACTGCTGCGAGAAAAGTGTCATGTTCATCTTCTTTGTTGAAATCTATTGTTGAGTAATTAATTTGCATTTTGTTTGCAACTGCTTATGACCAATACAAATGAGTTGAACTCATCAGCTCTTCTGCAATTAGCCTTCAACTGTTTGCAGTGGCATCCGTAAATCCCCTCTTAGCAAGAAGTTGTGTGATAGAATATCAAAGTAGCTAGATAAATTATTAAATAGCCGTTTCATCATCATAAAAGAAATCTGTTCAGAAATTAGATGAATTAAATCTAAAGAAACTAATTATTGAGACAAAATGAACAAATGCGTAAAGTAGAAAGGTGTAAAAATCATTGATTGACGATTCTTCGGCTGATTCCTTGTTGTTCCTAATTCAATCTAAAACTCGTACACGTAATATGGCATTCTGGAACCTTCATTGCATATGTGAAATTTTCAAAATCTTTAATTTATATTTCAGAAGATGCGGCATGAAAAATGCAGTTCTTTATGCAAAAAAAATCAACGAGCTGCGAATTTTGGAGGATTTTGGGAGCAATTTTTGTCTTATTGAGGATAATAATTGAGATAATTAATCTCTCGAATTATTTACTATTAAACTGAACAGTTACATTGACAGCAGTGAGAGGCGCAGAGTGAAGAACAGGTGCAGCTGTAGGAGGAGCAGCAGTAGTAGCAGGTGGCGCAGTCTTTGGCCTGACAGTTGTCGGTCGTCGGAAAATGCCTAAGATTCTGTTAGGAATCATTATTATACCTTGAGTAACTTGTTGAATAGCCCCTTGAACTCTTTCAGGCAGAGTTGGTCTTCGAGTTGTACTCGGAGGAAACTTGGTCGGCCCTAAGAGCTGTAATTTCAAAATTCCAACACAAGTTTTACGGTTTGGAATTGGAAGGTAATTCTCGGTTCGGTTACATAACTTGCCTCAGTCACCCAAGCAGGCTCTGTCACCTCTCGACTCTCTCTTTCTCTCGCTGCACTCTGCACCTGAAATTGTGGAAATCATAATTTTCGAAACCGAAGCTGTATTTCTATTTTGACACTCACTTCCACTAGGACGATTAGGAGAAGTGGGAAACTCAGCAAAGCTATGCGATTCATGGTGAAGATTTTAGATGCCCCCAAACTTCTAACTAGATTACACTTGAAATTAGCTACTGATGTTGTGCACGATGCTCCAGAGCAGTTAGAAGAATAACTTCCTTTATTGTATTTCTGATGATAATGAATCGATACAAAGGTCCGTTACAGCACAATGACTTGTACGAAAATAATACTAATTTAGTATTCATATTATCCTGCATGTATCTTTATTAAGTTGAGCTGTCATATTTATTATTGCATGTGTGTCCATCACATTTTATTGCACCTGCCGTCAGTTCAGTGTCATCTGTAAATCTGCACCACTGAAGTCCTGAATGAATCCAATGCACTTCTCCCAAAACACAGCAATGTGTATTCAAGTTTCTACGCGACATTTCCTCAAAACACTCATCCTCTCTTTCTCTACCCTAAAATCCAATAAGAATGTTTCCGAGAGAGCCAACTCTCCAAAAAAACCTAAATTCTTAGCATTGATGTCCTCCCACAAACGCTAATACTGGGAATCCTCATCAGTATGGCATTGTGTGGCAGTCTAACTTATGCTCTCAAAGGATTTGGACTTCTCGTTCTTCTGCTTGTATTACTTTCAATAACTTAATTCCGATATTTCGGATTCAATTCATCTCTCAAAAGCGAAATGATTAAGACGTGTGTGTGAATATTTTAGGTCTACGAGCTCTTATGCTTCTTAGGGTTCCTGTCCTTATCCATCGGCATTTCAGCAGCCATAACCAAAGGCTACGACTACTTCTTCGCTCCTTCCACCTTTCCACCGACCTCTCAAGCCTTTGCAGCCATCTACTTCCTCGCTACTTTCTCCGAACTCCACATTTTCTGTCATAGGCAGTGTGTCCGTCCCACCGTTGCTTTGCACGATGCTGCCTACCACTTCTCAATCTCCTCAGTACGATACTCAAACTTAAATCTCCTGTAATCTCCAACCATTCAATTACCTATTCTCCCCCCACAGACAGCTAAGGTCATCTACGTCTTCCTCTTTCTTATGGCTTACATCCAGCTTTTTGGAGAGTTCCAGGAAGTCCACATTTCCCACCGAACTCCACCGTCTCCTTTCCACCGACCTCCTCCTGAAGAACACACCGGACTTTCCTCAGCTGACCAATGGCACATAGCCTTGTTCCTCTTCATTTTGGCGTACATCGTCTACTGTACAGCTAAGCTCACTCATTATGACCTTATCAAGCAACTCAGACAACTGGAGAATCCAGCATCATGTGTTCACTGCGTTGTGACGCTTGGATTTCTCGTAAGACTCCTCAGTCTCCGCAGTATTTCTTAAGAAGTCGAGTCTTTTCCGGTGTAATTCTCCTCTTTTTGCAGATTGACCCAGTGTGTAATTCTTGTTTCCTCTTTTTGCAGATTGTCCACTTTCTTGTGGATATTTTATACTCCATTCCTCTCCTCATTGTGGCTTTCTCCGTGCGAACCTACAACTACTCCGGCCTGTCGTCTTACATTCATTTAACCCTCACTGCATTTGTCTCTGGATTTGTCTTCGCCGTCTTGGAGTCGAGGAAGCCTTTCCCTACTAAACGGTTCCTTCCTCCGTTTTACTTCCACGAGGTTTGGAATTTACAATAACGTTCCTTGCTAATGACACAGGATTAAGTTACCCTTTAAATCCTCCGTAGAACAACAACAGAGCAAAGTCATCCCTAGCACAGCTCCTCTTCGTTCTAGTCCTCATGGCATTCTACGCTCCAACCTCCGAAGGAAAAATTCCTGCCAACAAATTCTCCGCTGAAAACGACTATGTTATGATATTCTGTCTGAGCGTATCTTTCGTAGTGCTCCACATGACCAAAACTCTCGTGTACATCGTTATCGACACGAATCTCAGACCTCACGACATCCAAGCTCAGTTAAGACTTGATGCTGCAATCAATAACGTACCTCCTGCGGATGGAGAAATGCCGTTAGACGTAGAAGAGTTGCTGAACGAGCGTCGAGCAAACCTGAGGGATCTCAGAGAAATAGATCAACAAGGATTTGTTAGAATCCAAATCGGTCCTAGTCCCAGTGGTCTTGATTCAGCTTCCTCGCTTCCTTCTAGAAAAGAATCTAAACTAAATAACAACAATCTCGAAGCAGCTAAAAACACGCCTGGGACTGATGATGACATTGACGATGACGATAAACTAAATCCTTTCATTATAGTCGAAGATGACGATAAACTAAATCCTTTCATTATAGTCGAAGATGATGATAATCTAAATCCTTTCCTTGTAATCGCAAAAGAACCAACCGAGTCAGGAGGATCAATAGAAGTGGAAACAGACCAGCAAGAACAATCAGAAGCAGACGTAACTATTAAAGCTGACGATGGAGTCGATAAAACGCAGGTTGAAGTTATAAACAACAACGATAATACAGAAGAAGAATCCCATCAGGATAATCAAAAAGTTAGGCTGAGTGATCAAGCAAAAGAAGAACCAGCAGGAGCAGATGTGTCTCAAACTGCCTCGTAATTACGGAAGTTGGAAGTTAGTGAAAATCACCGTCAGTGTCAATTAAATTTCCATTGTGTGAGGTAAAACACAAAGCCTTTCTTTGCAGCATTTGAATTTGAATTTGAAAGCATTAAAAAACTGTCTGGAACTGGAATGAAGAAGAGTCTGCAATGGTGATAATGAATTCATTACATTCCCGTCATAGTCAAAATGCCCTGCGATAAACTGATAAATGAAACAGCACGACTTCCCAAGTGTTAATGAGCAGTCTACGCACATTAATATGAGTTTTAATTAAAACATAAAAGATCATTTAAGTCAGTGTTGTTGTATTGGATGTATGAGAATGTGGAATATTTCTTAATCCTCCAGTCTCAAGTCCCAATGTCTTTGAACACGCAACAGATGAAAGCAGAATGGGTTATTGTTACCTCTTCTTTGAATGGCACACGCTCACTCCCCATGCCTTGTGTGATGTGATAGTTCAAAATGTTTTTGTCTTTTACCCTTTAGAAGTAACTTTATACTCTAGACTCGAGAGATGTTGCATACACAACTTAAACACACATGTTTTTTCCTATTCAGAATCTAGGCTCTTTGTACTATTATGAAAGCAGTTCTGGTCGGTTATCCTTTTTGGAAACTTAATACCCACGCCACAGTATAAAGTATTATAGTCTTAATGTTGGGGCTATGGTGGGGACAATTGCGGATTATATCTCCCATCATATCATCAAACAAAGATACACATTCGCATTTAAACAAAAATTCGCTAATTGGCAAAGAAGCACCTCCCCTTGTGTCACTTGCTGGGCATTCTTTTAAAAGAAAAGATGAATTGCCGTATCCGCCTGTTTAAATGGGGTATTTCATTTCGTTACTTATCCTCATTTTCCTCAGTCACGGTCTTCGGGTTGAATAAGAATTGCGGAGATTTTGCAGGATAACTTTTTGGTGTCTCTGGAGAGTCTACAGCGTTATTTTGGGAATTTTTGTATACTTGAATTGTTTGCAGGTATTGTTTGTCATCTTTAGAAGTTTTTATTAATTTAATTTAATTTTTATTAATTTCCCTTGATTTCATTCACCCTGGCAGATAAATAATCATGGAACTCCGATCACTTTTGGATATAGACGACAACTACTTCCCAACAGGAGAGAAAGGCAAGGCGTCTTATCAACTCACCCCACCTGGTTTACCTGCAGAAGAAAGAAAAGCTGAAAAAACCCCTCAGATGATAACCACTCAACCTCGGATTCATTCAAACGCAAACAACATTCAATTTCTGGGCTCAGAATCCCTGAGAACTTGTGATGGAAATCCTTCCATCGTCTGCAGTCGTTGCAGCAGTGAATCTTCACCCACCTCCTCTGCCAGTTCCGAATCCTTCAAAGACCCAACTAAATCGAATTATTTCCTCACTACAAACAAATGTAAACTAGCTAAGCAATCGTGGAAATCCGATGTAGATGTTGTATGCTCGTCTATGGCAGCTTGCCTTTGGTTTTCTTTTGTTGAATTTTTTGCCTAACGATATTTTTACTAAAAATTTACATTAAGTAATTCATATAAAGTACATGACGTCCGTAGAGTTTATTGTGAAATCAAATTATCCCGTCAATTTTAGTAATAAAACGAAGAAGACTTCTTGTTCCTTGAAAAATGCTCCAAGAGCGGTTTCATCCATTATTCCGTCTTTCCCAAGGATACAAATTGGCGGATTCCTCATTCCTTCAGAGGGAATACAACACAAGGGAATACAACACAACAGCTGTACAACTTACTCGACATTAATTTGAGGTGTTCCAGTGAAATTCCTGGAGTCCCTCAATCCAGTCTCTCCACAATTTTGTACACATGTTTTGTAACCTGGAAGTCTGAGACTCAATCACCGAGCTTTAAAGCACCACAATGGGAAAATTATCCACAATAATTTCGCTTCTAGGGAAAACCCTTTCCATTGTAAAGAAAAATGAAAAAAACACTAATTGTCATTTAAAATCAATCCTTCAGAATATCCATAAACAGTTAGGTTATTGCAGGTCTTAATATTAGTAACAATTATCATCGGAGGAATCGGCATATTCTCAGCAGAGACTCGAAGGAAGTATAATTTCCTCAAAGAGATACAAAGTGAAGCTAACACCCTCGCATCTCGCCATTCCGGAACTCCTTGGTGGAAAGAAAATGAAGACCTCTTTTTCGCTTGTTGCATCATCACCTTCTTCGCAGGGCTAGCGAACTTAGTGTTCTCGTTAGTCGTGAAGGATCCTCTGGACAAAGCGTGTGTAAGTCTCTAAATCACTGGAACGCATAAAAGAATGGAAATTACCACGTAAAAGCTAAAAACTGCCTCTGAATCTCTTCGCAGGACGGCTTTATGCAGTTTCTCATGGGACTCATGATCGTTTTCGCAGGATTTATGCTTTTGAGCTCAACTTTGACCACCAGCAATTCGTCTTATTTGCACCTGAAATCTGACGTGGTGTTTAAATCTCCGAAACCCGGTAGTCTTGGCTCTTCCAGTGATTCAGGCGACAGCAGTGTTGGAATCAAGGTAAAACCCGGGTGGGCGAGGAACAGGGAAAAATACAGCCGTAGACTCGAAAACTCATTTATGACCAAAATAATCGCAGTTGTAAGTATCCCACGTAAAATGCATTTCGTGTATTCCGAATTCACATGTTTTGAACTGTACTGCAATGTTCCACCTGAATATTTAAGATCCTGGCTTTCATCACTGGATTCTTGCTGTTTATTCTGGGACTCATTATTTGCATTCTCCCTCAACGACTGCAGCGAACTTCCTCTCCTCAAGCTCCAGCCGAATACTATCCTCCCTCAGAGGTTTATTCCACCGGGGAGACTTTATCAACAAATGCAACTCAGAGCCAATTTGATGAAAATAGTCAAAATAGCCAATTTATGTCGGATGCGTCTCAACAGTCTCAAGTTCAGTTAGAATCGACTTCTCCAAGTGTAAATTGAATGAAAATCAAAAAGACTAAATTATTTAAGCAGCCATTTTTTAGTCCATTCAAAATTACAACCGTAGTAAGAATACATCCAAGCATCTTGTAAATTCATTTTGCTTTCATTCAAGTGTCCAGCAGAGTCTTGAGATCTCATCATCACCTTATGCCTTACGTCTTTAGTCTTTATAGTCGTCATCGCCACACTTGTTAATATCAGCAAGGCTAAAAACAGATACTTATTGTCGCTACTTTACAAATCATCAGTCATTTCCAACTAGAAAAGTCTAGCAGTCTACTTACTCTCCATTCTGACATTTTTAATTCACCTAAACTCACGCTGACAACTGAAACACAATTTGCCACTGAACATCTTGGCGATGTCATCTGATAAAGGCCACAAATTAGCATCTATCGTTGGATTTGGTGGAAAATTTTTAACAATAGTAAGGAATCCAGAGTACTTGTGAATTTGAAATTAGACACTGGAATACAAAATGCTCTAACCGACCTCTGGTGCTAACACAGATTTTAGGACTGGCAGCATTTGTGCTTGGATGCATCGCTATATTCTCAGCTGAGACTCGAAAGACGTACAGTTTCCTCAGAGAAATAGAAAGTGAAGCTAACACACTCGCCGCTACCGTTTCCGGACCTCCTTGGTGGAAAGAAGAGGAAGACCTCTTCATCGCTGGCTCCTTTATCGCCTTCCTCGCCTGCGCTGCAAACCTGATTTTTACTATAGTTGTGAAGGATCCACTAGACAAGGCCTTTGTAAGTTCACTCGTGTGATTGATCACTTGTCACTTAAAATGCTCAAAAGCTATTTTGAATTTGAACACACAAAATGCATTCCAGGATGGATTCATGCAATTTTTAACAGCATTGCTCGTCATTTTCTGTGCTTTCCTTCTGTGCTTTTCTGCCACTACTTCTAGTAACGTCTCGTACTTACACCTGAAGTCCGATGTGCGTTTTCTTTCGCCGAAACCAGGCACAGGTATAGGAGGCGGAGGTGGGGAAACTATTCCCATCCCCAGTGCAAAAGTTAAAGACAGCGATCGGGAAAAGTTCCTAAAACCGCTGGATAACAGTTATTCCTTAAAGATCATAGCTGTTGTAAGTGAATGAAGACCACAAT
>JAQGAC010000238.1:0-32480 GCA_034696585.1 Isotomurus maculatus
TCGCATCTTAACGCACCCAGATTTTGAATAAAACGCATCCGGAAAACCCTTCAAAACGCATCCGCGCGGCTTCCTTAGTGATGATGCTCTCCCACTTTGTATACCAGTGCCAAATGTGTAGGCTGCAGATGGGCTTATTGTACGTATAATAAGCAAGTTTTTTAAACACGCAATCTCACTTATTAAGTGATCGAAAATCCCCTCACAGCGTAGCATTTGTTTGACTGCAGATGATCACTTGTGGCTTGATAATAACCGTAGATGATAGATTTAAAGATTTAACACAACCGCAAGCAGGATTTTTCGCTTAAAAGTAGCTGAAGTTGAATTGATGCCGATTAATTTTATGCCTTGTAGTAAATATCAATCTGTGGGGCATACACATAGCTCCTACTTACAGCAAGCAGTGTAAGCTCATCAGACTTTTTAATTGATAAGGATCCTCTTTCTGATAAACTCTGATATGAACTTGTAACATAATTGTTTGATGACAAAGCGCTTGATCTCATCATGCCATTCACACACTTGACTACGTCAGTTCAACATGTTTTAGCAGATGAGATTTATTCAGCAATTTATGCAAAAACGAATGGAGTGAACTCCAATCCAGATGGGAATTGGGAATGAAATGGTATCCAGAACACCGTGTGCAGATTTACAGATACTTTTAATTAGATTAACTCATCTCCAACGCGTCATTTGTTCCCATTGCTCCTCACCCGACTTTTAGTTCTGAAGATAGCATTCAAGGTCTAGGACAAGATGTCAATGTTCTGTATTGCACCAAACAAACGTTCTCTGAAAAGCTTACTGCACACTGGAATGGTTGGGTCTTGTCAATTTCAGATGTTCAGATGAGACAAAAAGTTAGTGGATGAGATCTAGCCGTATTCCGAAGGATTTCCACCAGTCTCTCAGAAAAACGGCTAGATCTCGTCTACTAACAAAAGGTCATGAAATAATTCATCACGAACCAAACCTTTTAATTGTCTAGGGTCCAGGACATTACTCAGCTGGTTTCTTTGTTTCCCTCTAATTGTATTTTGCAATTGCAAAGTATTTTACTTTCAAAAACTAAAAAAACTCTAACCATTGCCAGGTATGTAACACGAACAAATTGCCAGCTTCAAGAAAGAAATTATGTCTAAACTGCAAAGCTGAACACTCAAAAAAGTATGATAAAGGTTCCTACTGTTGATGAGTTGAATGTACAAAAATGCTAACAAGAACCATGAAGTAAGAAGGAAATTCCAATGGGAACTCTATAATATGATGAAAATTACAGCAAAAAGTTGGAAAGATCGACTTATTGTTTCTGCGTGTAGAGCGTTATCTCCAACCTGGCTGCATGCTTGAAACAGTTTTTACTTCTTTAAGAATTCTGCCTAAAACTAGATCCAGTGAACCTGTCCTCATATGTAGCTTTCTATAGTGCTCTGGTAATTAGTCGCATCAGGAATAACCCAAGTTGAGTTGTTTTCATCTTTAGAAGTACAATTTTATCCGTATTTCTTGGTTAAAGACATTCGCCTTTGGTATTCACTCAATCCGTTGCTTAATCGCGTACATCGTATTCCTATATTCACAAGTTTATTCTCCTTCCTGCAGAACAGGGATCACTCTAACACGTGAACACAGGATGGGAAAGACGTGTTAAGATATTTATAAACGTACTTTTTTGACCTTTTTGACATTGATGTGAACAAGGGAGTGACCTGGTTGAAGAACATACTGTACTAAACCGTATTGTTGAGATTGCATAAGTCCTAACAGTTGGCAGTCCTGGTGGACACAAGTATTTGGATGATTATTAAACACCATTTCAAGTATGATGTGATCAATCTAAAGTGACTGTTTTATCAGTATGTGTTCTGATTGATATTGCCACGTGAAAGAATAGCATCCATTGTAAGCAGTAACTACTGTACTGTAATGAATAGAGAGAGAGCAATTCCACTTAATTTTTATCAATTTGCAAAAATCTACACTTGAATATTCTCATCTTAAAAATGAGTATAATGCAACCTTGAATTCCCTTTCGTTCTCATAGAAGAGTTCTCTAATCTTCATGTATATCTTTGGTGAATGAATCAGTAATAAAAGTGATTAGGAGTTCATTCATCAGCAGAAAAACGAATGATGAAGCAGTCACTAGAAATTATCAAATGCATATCGACAAGACAGTGTCTTATTGCGTAACGGAGCTTATGAAAAGAATAACTTAGCAAGTGTGCGTTGCGTGAATTTTTTAACCTGCTTGGATGTTTGATCACATTAAAAGTTTTAGCTTACTGTTACAAGGTTAAAGTACAGTGGAGGTAGAAAAAGTGCAGTTTTACATGTTGTAATAATACTTGTTCATGAAAGGCTAGATAGATACCTACAGCAGATGGATGTCTTAATCTAAGGATTAACACTTTCGTTAAGACGCTTTGTGAAGGGCACCTATTGTTTCTTAGCACATAATTTAGCAAACTCAAGCAACTTATCATTAATTATTTCCTTTGCACGACTGTTGGAAAGCAGTAAAGTAAACACAATTGGTAATATATAGATTGAGATTGCCAGCGCACAATACACTCAACGAACATTGTAGACTTACATTAACAAGCTCATCTTGACACGTCGGAACATAATTACAATTTGCTAATCAAATTCAAGAACTTAATGTTCTGGGCGGAAAAGATGAGTACACACACGCTAAGCTAATAATTGCTGACTAATCCTCATCAACTATTCATTGTATCTAACTGTATACCAAGAAGCTTACGTCACTCAAGTTCTCTTGTTAGTTGATATCCTGGAAAATATTCGCAAGCAATTAATCTTGCCTTTGTCCTTCTCTAATTGCTGATTATTGTCATTAAGGCTTCATTTTGTCCGCACCAATTTCACGTTTGTCTTACACTACGTAATGCGCGATTACTCTTCATCAGATGACGCAAATAAAAGTTCGGCTTTCATCATGATGCAACACAAGCAACTCTTTCTGGGAAAGAGTATATGGGATCTTGTGCAATGTTCCAAGTCCAGTAATTTGAAGAAACTAGGTCGTCTTTATCCTAAGCCGGCTATCAAGCCACAGAAAGCACATACGAGCTAATACCAAGAAAAGAGTTTCGTAGGGAAAATGACTAATTGAATTGAATTTTCACCCAATATTGCGAAGTAGGTGACTATCCGACAAGCTAGCAAATGCATGAAAAAGTCGCTCTCGTTGGCAGCAGTTGGCTTTGGCTTGTCGTTGTCTTCATCTGTGAAAAATCTGGCTTGAGTGAATGCAATATGGTATGAGAGATAAGTGCAATGCAGGCTTTAGGGAGGCTTCAAGTACTTATAAGAATCTAGCGCAAAGTTGTCTAACATTTGTAGGTCTACAACTAGGAACGTAAAGTATAAAACACCGAATCGGTGTCGGCATCATTTTAGCCGAAATACCCGAATGTGTACTCACTACCCTACTGTAAAATTTGGGAGTAGTTCCGTCCGACGCAAACCTCCGAGAGTTGCACTGCACTGCTTATGCTCAAATAACATCGGATGATCCAGCCAATAATTTTCTCCTTCACCAAATCATGTCCTGGTAGAAGTTACTTGAACCTTTCCTAGCTAATTCCGCATAGAAATATTACAAAGTGTAGCGGATTTGCATTTCACTCTTTAGAAACGTGATCATCATAATATTAGAATTAGAAATGGTGTGCATCCCATACCTTACTATAGTTAAAACACTCGTTCGTGCAAATTGTGTTCAACAGAATTATTTTTAATCAATTCTTCAGTTAGCTTATTTGTATTCCTGAAGTTTAGTATAGAGTCTCTTGCCCAGCACTACAGTCACATCATTCCCAAATTAAATAAATTTTTAGATCACATTGTTTAGCCAGTCTTCCTTAAATAAACAGTACGTGCCAATGCGACCTTTGTTAGAAGTTTGTGAGTACTTTTTCATCCTCAGAAGCCTAAGAAGCTACCTGAAAGTTTGGCCTGTGCATTACATACCCGAACCTCCGCTACTTTAACGGCAAAATCAATTAAATTATATAAAATTATCTCCACTTCACCTCATCACCTGAATTTAACACGCAATATTTCATCATGCTGTATGATAACGAACCCAGACGAAAGTCGTCTACTACTGAGCTGCAAAGCACTATCAGTCGGATGCATCCTGGAAGGTAAAATCTTGATCTCATCGAACTATTTATTTTTTGTTATTCAGCAATTCGCGTGTTTATTGCCACAAGGCTGTAAAGAAATGGCGTGAGATCGATGGTGTGATCTTTACTTGTTGTTTGTATGTCTGATGATTATAATGATAACATGAAGCTTTGAGAAATAAATTCATGGACAATAATAGTGCGATATTTGCACAAGATTAAGTTTATACCAGCTTCTGGGAGAATTGGCAGAATTCCTCATACTGTGCGCAGTTGAATTTAAATGACTCAATCTGACGTGAGCATTTACTTGTGACGAGTTTAAGTAAACCTTGCTTTGAGTGGGCTGACCCCAAGGCTACTTCTGTATTTGAATCTGATTGCATCTGTGAAATAGGAAAAATACACTCTTTTGTTTCTAATTCCTAGTAAAATGAGTACGGTAGTTAGTGTTAATGATTCTCAAGCCTACTGTTGGCTGCTTTTTGTTCTCCCCCGCAGAAGCTAATAGAAATAATCTTTGGAATTAAAAAGTTCAGGGAAATACGCTTGGGAAATCCATAAAAATTCTCAGGAAAGTTCTTTAGTGTACCTAAATTTTCTTGCTCAAAATGATAGTGCAAATAAAGTAAATTCCACTGCGAGCGCTAATGTGTAATTTTCAGTAATACTAGTCATACGCCTTTATTCAAGGTGTATGACGACTTACGTTACAGCGTACAATAAAACTTGGAAAATGTTAGTAGGGTAGTTGATGGAACATGGAACCTGCTCAAGCAGAATTGGGGATTCCCATGGATGAGAAACCTTTCCATCTAAACATCACTGCCATATTTGCTTTGCTTCTTGAGCACAAAATGGACAAAATTACAAATTACACGTCAAACGAAGCTTAGGGGATGAAAAGTGTGTGTACATTTCATTTCGCAAGGTTAAAAAGGAAGATTTATTTATTATACATTGTAATTTATTATAATGAACCATGTTATACAGTAAATACGGTAGGCACGGTAAATACTGCTCACACTGACTACATTATTTTGTACAACTGACTACGGCACAAGCTATGTGACTGTATATCACATAAAATTCGGGTTGATTGCAATTTTTTCTCCTGGAGGCTCTTGATGTCACCGTTCAGAGTGTGTGCAGGTTCGAAATACGTGACTGATTCAGGCTTACGGCAGATTAATCAGGACAAGAGATTATTAAATCGCGTGAGAATACTTTGCACCAGAAAATTAATAATATTTCCTTTATCCTTGTCAACATAAAAAGCTTTCAATTAAGAGCCTATTTGGCAAACCTAGTTAAATTCAGCAAATCAATTACTGAAAAGGATTTACAGTAGTAGACTTTGGTAGTTCTTCCCTATGTACTTAATGTACTTGGGTAACAACCATACCCATCCTCAATTCATTACCTTAAGGCAAAGGCCCACGATAGAAAGTGAGTCCAAAGGTCGAATGCAAGGTGTATAATTAAATCAACCGTGTCACATAATTTCGTCATATAATACATAGAGTTACCATCATTCTTAGATACAATAGTAGGTATATATATCTAAGTCATCCTTGATCCTTACAGCTTTAATACTAATATCCTGCATAATACTCTGCAGGTAATGTTAGTACCGATTCAAGGGTTACAAAATATGAAAGTGGCTCTCATGCAGCAAGTTTAACAATTCAAGACCAAAGTCCATTCAGATTGAGGCTGAACAGGATCAACGTGTAGGTACCTGCAGGCCTTTGATTGCGTTACTGTATCTGCAAAATGATGGCTGAAATAAGCTGGCAACTGCCACTTATCTTGAAGAGTGTATATGTATCTCCTTTGATTTCAGTTGATTCAGATGTAGGTAAGGGTGCAGAGAGATCCATCCCTTAATTTCCTCGTCTGTCTTGTCTGTGGTGATCACACACTACATGCATCATAATATCCATTTTTTACTTGCTGACATTACACATTAGTTGGCTAAAATTGATATTCTCCTCTTCCTCTGATGGTTACTTCACTCACAAAATCGCATCATTTTACCACTGAAAGTTTTAAAATCTCAGAGGTAATAAGAATTTGTAGGTAAACTAAAATGAGAAGGAAAGGACGGACATGAATACTCGAGAGTACTTCTTGCAGTTTGTTAATGAATGGCAGTAGAATGAATCTTGTAACTGGTTGTAGAAATAGTTAGGTTAGTTAGGCACTACTTACTCAGGTAAGTAAAACACAATCCCTTTGCACGCTATGAGCCTTTAATTCCCTTCTTACTTGCATATATATAATAATATGACGGTTGGTGTGCTGCTATGCACTCTCATACAAAAAAATTACTACCTTTCTGATGCCTCATACTTCTCAATTGGAAGTCGTCTGGTAGTAAAGCAATCGCTAAATGGTTTTGTAAAAGAGGGTACTCCTTTCCTTAACCACCATTCAATGTATGTTATGGTCAGGCAACCAGTCCGTCAGTAGTCAGTTCTCATCAGGAGTGCAAGTTGAACAAGTCGCTATCACACATATAAACCACGGAAATACTAAAAGGCTCTGTTCTGCACATTCTTACGTAAAATTCTTAGCACACATCAGTCGCAGAGTTGCAACTCGCAAGTTACCGTTTGCTAATTTGTTCAACGAGCTCAGAGCTTATCTACTTCAACCCTTAACTTCGTACCACTTGGGAATTTCAGTTCACTGGCGAATATAAAATCTTTCGTGTTTTTCAAAAGATAAGAAGCTTTTGAGATTGATTTAACCTGTCAGGAGTACACTACCTCAAGTCAACTACTTATAATAGGAATCTCGTGTTTCATTCTTTTGTCGTCGTCAGTGCAAGTTCGAATAATCATTTGAATACATACAAGCTATCTCTGCGCTGAAGAATTAGGAAGTGAAGTGTGAAGTCTTCTCTTATACTGCAGTCGACGTAGTGCACCTCCTTGCTGCTCTCAAAATAATTTGATCTCACTGGTTCTCATCCAACCTGCTAACTTTCACTTCTCTACCTTCAAAAGACTCATTGTCCTGCATTCCACTTCCATTATACATTCAACATCAACAACAACATATATTTTGGCATCTTTACTTATATCATCAACAATCTGTGTTTTGGCACACAAAATATCTTCCTACGAGTTATTACGGATATGTATTGATCTATTATAATTTATACCTTTCAACCGACAAGCTTCTCGTGAAACTATACCCTCATTTTATTAATTAGACCTTCTAATTTTGGGACATTATTCATAACTCCTTAACAATTCTTCAATAATAAAACTGCTGATTAGATAAAGCCAACAATCAAGTTATAAATTCATGATAATTCAGAAGAGTCACGAAATTCCATTCTGACATTCTGAGTCATTTAAGCAAGAATATACGGAAGAAAGGGGCAGGACTGCAACAACCAACCGGCTCAGAAAAATTTGTGGTGGTGTGATCATATCAGGTGGTTGTATTATTGAGTCCCAGCGTAGCCGGGGAGAAGAACGCAAGTAATATATTCCACTCCGAAATCGGACTCAATAAATATAAAATAATCCCGGTGAAAATAAACTGCCAAAGACTAATTCAAAAATTGACGAGACAGTGTTCGTCTAAGCCTTACCATAGTATAAAATTTAGTTCTCATGTTACTGAATCTATATTTTATTCAACATTTAAAGAGGAAGGGTGAACTGTCAAATTGTTCCTTAAGTAGATATAATTAATAGAAATTTATTTATACTAGCATTTATATAAATATATATTCCTCAGCTCAAAATATCTACCTTCTATGTAGCAGTTACCAAATAAGTTCCACAGTTTCTATTAGTTATTGTTCGTAAGAAGCCAGTCAAATCTGATCAGTACATACAAACTCGCCCGAGTCCCAGCCCATCGTAGTCAAAATCAAGTGGACTGATTGATTGCTCAGTATTATACAAGTTGACCATTGTCCCTTTCGACTTATATTTCTCCTAAAATCCGACAAAATGCAGGACTGGATGTCTTCAAAAGCCGTGCTATGGTAAATTTTTGCTTCGTTATTATTAATTCCGACATTACTGACGTCAATGGTGAAATGGCATTGCTGAAATTGCTGGGCTTTGGTGAAACAGCTCTATATCGATCGGTGGATGTCATGTCCCAATCTAGTTGCAAACTCTGGAGAGAGCTTTTGACATAGGTCCAGGATTATATAGCTTATTACTTTCGTCGGAACACGGCTAAAGTGCCTAGTGTAGTAATCATGGTTTGGCACTACTATAAAATGTGTTTTACGGGTCTTGCCATGCATAGGCGTATAACAGCTGCATACACTTTAAAGTCAAGTATGATCATCCATCAAGCGCATGTAAATAGTTGACAACCAGTCGTGAGCTTCACTAAACCCGAATTTAATGGAAGATTCTTGTCCAGTACAAGTTGCAAATGTAGTACTCCTACTTATTACTAAAGCTGTGTCACTTAGAATAGAACTGCTAAACGACGAATGCAGCTCTTGAAAATGCACTTTTAATTTTTACTGATTATCGTAACACAGTACGAATGCGTTGATACGTGAGACTGAGACACCCCAGCATATGTAAATCTGGTAGAGGATGTGTCATTACCAAACATCGGTTAAGGCTGAGGTCATTAGTATTTTAACAGACATGTGAAGACCGAGTGACTGGTCATGAATTGGGAATTAATTTGCTGCAGTGATGGGTTTCATAGCTTCATACTATGCGTAAAAGTATTCTCACAGCATGTTTTTTATGTTTACTGAACTCGGGTGCGGTTTATATCTCGTCTTCAATGAATACTTAAAGTTTGCTTTAGTAAATATGATCACATGTACTTGTATTCAGGTAGAGGATAAAGTTTATCTTTGGCAGGTTTAAAGCAGAATTTTATTTTTAACAACAGTTCTGAGGATGAGGCTTGTATAAATAATTTCTGGGGTGAAGTTCTCGTTTCTCTGGACCTTCCTCTATTCCTGGACAACACCTTTTGTTGCCCGTTGACAGTCAGCTTACAAGGGATTTTATTTTACCTGTAAAAATCCAGCAGATCTAAATAAGGGTTTGTCTGCTCGGTTTACAGTTAGGCACACACAATGCATACCTGTGGAGGCTGTAGACATACAATCCCCGTAGACAACTTTAACAGTCAATCTATGAATGCATCTACAATTCTACACCTTCTAGTTGGCTACCATATTCTTAAACTAAGAGCTAAACTACCATCAAGAATTGGAACTTCTTGTAGAGTTGTTCTAATACTGACCTATTTCATAAAGATGTGTCCGAGACATCCAATAGAAATCCACTAAGAACCTGATCAGACTTCAATAAACATTAATCCAAAACTCATGTGAAGTGAAGATTGATACAGACACAGGCAGGACAACAACAAACTACATTTTAGGTCACAACGCAGCACCCAGTTACTATTGTGTTCATTTGCATTCATCAAAAGTTGGTAAAAAATAATATCTCATCATGTGTGTACATTATTGCATTACAACATTTACAAAATATACTCGCACATCTCGCACTACAACAGATTTTTCAGTAAAGAGGCCTGTTGATGATGAGCGTTTGAGAATGTGACATTTGCACCATAACATCTTATCTCGCTGCATGCAATGAAATGGTGGAATATGGGATGTTTTGGGTTTCAAGTCCATTAGTCCAAAAGTTATGTTGTTACTTAGCTCACAACTCACAGCATCACAATAAACTACATTTCTGATGTGTTTTTTATCGTCACCAATATTTTGATTCCCTATTGTATTTCATCTGGTGATTGGGTTGTATATTCTCTGTAAAGTTCAAGCTAAGCTGTCTGGATAAATCAAATAATAATTACATGCGTCTGCTTTCGTCATTCAGAGTTTGGAGTTTATACTACAAAGTTTTGGAGGATTTTGCCTGGCACCTTCTTGCGAAATATCCTTAGATTTATTGGATTAAACGAGATTGTCCATATTAACCTCAGATAAGCGTCGAGATGAATCCCAGTGCTGTCAGGTCATTAACTTAAAGTGTTTCGCAAGATCTGTATCACATTTTCGATTTAAAGTTGAATTTAGTCGTCTAAAATTATATGCGGCTTGTCAACAAAAATTAAGTTGCAAGACTCAAATCGAAGTCAACCTTTTCTTAGAATTGCTTTCGAAAGACTTGTAGACCGTTGATATGATAGTACAACCTTATCGAAGAGTCACAATTATAAAGTACACAAGTGAGGATTATTGAAATATATTGCGGAGGCCGCATTTTCAAGTGATGGATAATGAAAGAAAACTTAATTGTTTAATCTTTCTAGGATTACACATATTATACTCATCAGAAAATGGTTATAGTGTAAGAAACCGTGCAATAATAACAGTGTTTTGCGGTGATGTGGTTGATATCCATTATTTGGGCTATGATATTCTCACTGGAATCTTGTGAAGATAAAAGATTCTTGTGTGTATAGATTCTCAGATGAATCACCTTGAGTTTCATAACCAGGAATTAACATTGTTTATAACCTATGATGAGCGTATTCATCGAAGATTAAATCTCACATAGTTAAACTATACTAACTGTTATTACTGAAAACGGGAAAATTTCGTGTTTACTAAAACTATAAGGAAAATCCATGCGAATATTCAGTCTGATCATAAATTATATTTTAATTTACAGCGGAACGAGGGCATCAAATTGCAATGGAGCGAACAGCAACAGACGTAAAATGTCCCGGTGGGATCAATCTGAACCAAATCACTCGAATGGCAGTTTGTTGTCGACGATGGAACGCTTCGTGCAGACCGTAGATGACATGAATGAGACTATCTTAGTTCCATGTAGATTGATGGACTTACAATTCGACGAGTCTATACTTCCGGCTAACTTAGACAAGACGCCTACGGCCCCAACTCTGGGAGTTATTGGGCCTAATGCTGCTGGCAGCAAGAACGGAGGCGAAAGAGTCTTGGCGAATCTGAATGGAGTGGACTTGTATCAATTCTACAATGTGCTCAACAATATCAAGAATGACCTCATGTGGGGGTTCAGGGCTCAGGCTCCACAGGCCCAAACTTTGCCAGGAAACCCAGTTCTGTCGACATCTTCCTCTGCCGCTTCAGTGATCAGTGCCACAAGCTCTGGCTCATCTAATGCCTCTTTGTCACAAGTACCTCAGACCCAGACGAACGGCGAAGTGAAGGGTCACGCTCGGAGACCATCAACTGTCTCCACAACTTCATCTACTTCCGCTAGTGACACTGGTAGGCTTAAAATAAAATATGATTGTGCGAATCCCCGAAACTTGCTTGACCTGATAATCGTATCCAACTTGGCAAGGAGATTACATGAGCAAGCAGATAAATCTGGTGCTTTGTATTTGTGATTCTTTGGCCAAGGCTGTGAGAGTGTGTCATTTTGTATTATTATGATGATAACGCAGTGACGCACTGTCCTCGACCTTCTTAATTTAACTTTTTACTCCTTTTCCACACGACACTGTTATTATTCCTTCACGCAAATCTAATTCCCATCTCATTGTTTTCCAGAATTCTCGGAACTCAATGAAGACTCAGGAGTGGAGGCCGAGCACGAAGATGAATATTCTCAATCAGTAGCTGATGCTTTCCATCATCATCTAAACGGACTTCAACAATGCCTGAACGATCTGACGGTAGCAGCTGACCATGTCACCACCAGATACAGCTCTGCCCTTGGAGGATTGTAAATCTTCACATTAGCACGAATTCTTACGGAAAATTTCAGCCACACCACAAGACAAATAGACCTTAAAAACCAACGTCAACAATAATCTACTTACTTTGGTAGAGTATATATAATCACCTTAATTGTATCGTAAGCTTAGCTTAAATTAGGAATTATGTTTAAAAGTCTTGAAGAGGAAGTGCGACGAGGTGACTGAAATCTTTAATGTTAATAAGAGTATATAAGGTCAGGCCAGACTGGGTGATATTGTGATTCCATACCCTATCAACCTATTAACTACCCTCCAACTTATAATTTTTATGCTGTTGCGTCACGTCTCATGTCTCTATCTATCTTGGTGTCTTCATGAATTGTAATTCAAAAAATCAGAGCCAGATACCAGTATGTAATGCATTGTGAAGTCATTAAACATTGGGCTTAAAGTACGTGCTGATCGAACCAATTGCTGTCTAATATCTAACTTTAAAGGGTTACCAATTCATGTGTCTTAGTGGGTAATTATTTGTTTTTTTCGTCTCTGATTGCGTATGACAGTAATTTGACTACGGTATCAACTTTAGAGTTCCGTTTTGCTCACCATAATCCTGATTTGAGTTTTAGCAGTTCTAAACTTCTAAACTAAACGAATATCGGAAGATGTAACTAAACCAAAGTTAAGAATGTATTATTCGATTACGTAGCTAATTATATGTTGAGCACAGAATATTTTCGAGGCTAAGCTAAATATTATAGAAGCATTATCGTGCAATACAGCACGACTTCGTCTACTTGCAGAATTTTAAGATGTCAGTGGATTCAAGCATAGTGGCAGTTCCCGTATTGTTAATGACTTGCCTTGACCACACATCAGTATATAAAATCATTATGATCTGATTGATTGGACGATGATCTGTCGATTAAAACTCTTAGTGTAGAAACTTCAGAATATAGAAAATAAATATAGCAGAGATAATTGCCATTCTGTAAAAGTAATCTAATCAAGATGAATAGTGTTGAAATTGCGAAAATGGTTGGTAGACTGGTTTTGAGCTGATCGTGAAAGTCAGGATTAAGAAGAAAGTAAGCTGCTGAGGTATTGATAACGGACTCTTAATTGACTTAATAGTAAGGAACACAGCTTACTTTGTACAATTGTTTAAATGTTTCATGTTAATTTAAGCGTTAGTCTGCGCAAAGTGTTAACGAATTTCTAGAATACCTTGTTCTGGAATTTTGTCTAATTTACATGTTTCCGCTTCTTTATGTAGAACTTATTGCTACGACTATGATATTAACTTAACTTTCTTGGTTCAGGGGTTGACGATAATGAATTAAGAAGGTTGAAGCGTAGACGGGTGAGTCCTCACAAAGCAATCAAAGTCTGTTTACAAAATACAAAGTAAGTTAGTAGTTTCTTGCTATTAAATATTATTTGTGATCACTTAAGGTGTGCTATTAGACTAATATACTTTGTACATCATGAACAAGTCTAAAAATAATAAATAGTAACGATCCTATATCTCATGGAGTATGAATTTGTGTGCATATGACCCAAATAAACCACTCGAATGGCTGATAACCTAAAAATAGAAAAAGAATTCCATACAAATGTCTTTTTCAAAAAATTATAATGATTGATATCATTCATGTTCTAATGCCTCTCCTTCGTTACCATTATTAGCGACTGTTCCAGCTACAAGTGTTTGTCAACTTTTTATTTAATTTTTGCTTACTTAAGCACAGAATACACTCCGAATACAGACAACATAAGAAAACGTTAAATGTGCCAGTTATTACCTTGTCTGACAGCTGAATTTTTGTACGCTTTATGTGCATGAATTGACAACAAGTGGATTTGTTAATAACATGAGCGCAAATATTTTCGGACAAGAGATCAACTTTTCAAAATAATATCATTATTAAAATACACATATATATTTCATAGACCAGTCCACAAAATTCTAAATGGATGATACTCAAATTTGAATTGAATTAACATTAAGATGGACATTATTTAGCACATTTTAATAAAAATAGCATCCAGAGAGTTGTTCGTTAAGAATGCGTGGGACTATTGGTCCATTTCACAATCACTTTTCACCACAGGAATGACCTTCGCATGCTATTTTTCAATTATCAATTTGAGATGACACTATTTCACACGAATTTTGCTAGGGTACATTTAATACAATGAGTGCACTCAAAAAATATTTATGAATTAGTTCAGTGCTACAGCTGGCTGAATTGATGAATTAGAATGTCTTTTCTCGAGAAAAATAAATCAGTAAGTCACCACAGAATGCTGTCAGCAAGAAATTAAATGAGGCATGCAGAAGTAGAACAACGCTGTGTCAGGGTCACCTGCCCAAGAGTTACTTTTTACGCGTACTAATCCTTTAGTAGGTTTATTTACCTTATTTTGTGTATTGACATAAATGACTGACCTACACAATTGAAATTAGTATAAAATAAATTACTACAATAACACTACTTCGTGATTCTCTGGGTCTGCATAAAAATCTATAGTTATAAAATATTATAAATCTAGTTATTTATTGTCTCACAGACATTTCATATATTTCTCCCTACTGTTTTGTTGCACTACATCTTTCCACGTTTTATGAATATACAAATTGAAGTCCATTTTGTACTTTCTTCTTGACTTCGGCTCCTTATTACATATCACATTTCTATAAGAAAACCTCGCTAATAACTACACGGTCTCTGTACAGATCACAGGTAGTAATTATGAACTTCATATATTCTTATGTTATAGTGACGAGATGAGATTCTATCAACTAACTTTCCCCTTGAATACAAGCAAAAAATAACTTTCGTTTTAAGTAATTCAAACTAGCAAAGACCTAAGAGCTTGTTTTGTAAGGACTCGTTTGAGAACATCCCATTCCAGCACACGAATCAAAATCACCGCACCGAGAAGCTGGAAGGCAAAGTAGATCTCCACAAACGGGAATTCCATGATCAGTAGCAGAATGTACGTGAAACTTCTCGAGAATAACTCTGAAATCTTCATGTTCCCCAGTGGTTTCAAGTTTCAACTCAAAAGCTCAGTCTCAAAGTTCTGTTGAAAAGAATCTGTTAGTATTTCGAAGGTAAACTTGCTGTCTTCCAAAATACATATAATTTTAGTTTTTCTACGTACCAATTTTTCAGGGTCACGAGCCTTGAAGCTGGAGTCACTAACAATGCGACTCAAGTTCAGTTCTCAGGATGTCTTCACCTTCAAATATTTACCCAGGAATCTGCGTCCTTGGCCAGTAAAGTAAGCAAAGAACTCTACCGGTTTGGAATACAACATTGTAAAAATGAAAGACATCTTATCAATGAAGAATAGAAAATAGAAACTTACTGTTTCCGGAAGAAGAAAATCCAGTTCTTGCAGCAGACCGCAGCAACCAATAACAATGCAGTAAACGATTATCGAAATTGAAATTTAGAAACTGATGCAAGTAGACTTCATGCAAGTTGATTCATTACTAAAAGTTCGCGTACAAGTTGACAATATATTGCTAACTATGTGTGCTGTAATTACTCGAAGACTTTATGAAAGTTGGTTTCTCATGTGTGTAAGCATGTCTGCTGCGTTATGCGAAATAAATAAGGTCAACAGAACTTTTGTGCATTAAGCTCTAGAGTAGGTTTCTGAGTCCAAGTAGGGTACAGTCGCTGATGCTACCAATCATCTACTTGAACTGATACGCTACACGTTATGCATCAAAACAGCCTTCATACTTAACGCTATACGCTCCTACTTAAAAGTGATAGTTGATTTGAAAGAACAACAATAATGTTCTACAACTCACGGTACAAAATGAACTACGAACATAGCAGTTAGCACCAAACACCATTTACGCACAGCACCTCGACACAGTCAACATATAAGCATCCTGTATGAGAAAATCCATTTTTTACTATGAATCTCTGTGGATGTAAACAATCAGATGAATCATTGGATCACACAGTGGAAAACAAATTTAATCTGTGTGTAGTAAAATACTATAGTAGAACTTTGTACTTGGGATAGTATTAGTAATTTTGTAAACAGCGATATTTTTACCAAGCTGTTCACTCCGTCCCTATCCACTCTATTTTTCTGTGAATCATGATCAATTTAAAGATACTAATCTTTCGTTTCATACTCATACTTCTATATTCATGAACACACTTTTAAAGTTCTTATGATTATAAGGCTCCTCAGATGATTAGAGTACGCAAAACCGTATTCGTGTTTTGATTTTTATCACGGAGACACGTCTTGGCTTATGAACTTCAGAATGTATGACACAAACATATGCATAGTAATAATATTATTATGAAGTTCTGTTTACTACGCTTGTTTGTATGTTCTTGGAAAATATGTGAAACGGAAGGGCATCTAATACTAACAGTAACAGTAATAATGAAAACTATTTGCCAAATCCAATCTGTACAATTAAAGCAAACTTGCACAAACTGGACAGAATTTCATTTTCCTCATTTGACATTTGCTAACCGATGAATTTACTTTGTTTCCGTGCTTTTTGAGTATTTGATTCTTTTCGGCATTTTGTGCCTTATTAGTTGTGTAGAATAAAATTCTCTGGAATAAGTTTAGTGACTCGTACAAACACATTAACTAAACACATCATTTATCTCTACGGGTAAAGCTTTGCATTTGGCCGACGTTTACATGATAGTTTCAGACTTTCAGATAAGAATTCGCAGAGCCCCGGTGATTTACTGGGATTAGTATTAACCTTGCCACATAATCATGGACATGATAACACCTAGCTGTGATTTTGCCATGATTTCCATTCATTACAAGTAAAGCAGGTGTTATAATATTTATAGCATACGCGACATCATAAGGATCTATAGAATTAGCTGGTTAATTCCTAAAGAATTTAAACAAATCTAGCGTGTACTAATAATAGGCCCAGGAATTTTTGTAGTACTGTGTTTCTTTTGATAAGCATGGCTAATAATAAACCTCAATTCACAAACTCCAAAGGGTAAGATGATTTATTTTAAAATTTTGATATGCGTTGAGAAAGATTATAAGTTAATCCTCTACACTTAGAAACTGGCCACTTCCACCCTATGCTGTGTTTCGATGCAAGCCTGCTGCACCTTTTCATAATCCAGAAGACTTTTACTATGACCGTGAGGATTCGGTGGGAGGTCGAAATTTCCGTTTGGTGACAGGGGATGAACAATCAAGTTTTGATGTAAATGAGGTCACCTCTGAAATGCAAGAAATCAAAGTATCTGTGAAATCAACGGGAAGGATTAGAGAAACTCTGGTTAAACGATCAGGATCTATTCTTTTGAGAAATCAGTTTCCCAAAATTTCTGATTTACGAAACGAACGGGAAATAAGATAAGGTTGTGGAAAATAACTTATATTGAACTTGACCATGTAGATATGCAGTTTATACTCATGCAGTTTAGAGTCTAAGATAGACCAAGTTTTTCTATATTCCTATTCCTGTACAATAAGTATAATTAAACGAACACTGATGCCCTACATCATATAAAATATTTATTTGGATAATAACATGATGGTACTCGTTTGATTGCTTTAACTTTGTTGTCTTTTTTCAAATCTTACTTCATACTAATCCTTGGTATTTTTACTTTGCCTTATAGATAAGCAATAAAAGACATTAGTCAGTTTTAGTGGTTGGGATTATTAGAATGTATTATTCATGGACACAAAGGAATTAAATGCTACCTTCTAAACACACACAGCAAAATTCGCAGATTTAGTTCTTGAAGGTCTGAAACAATGGATGAGATAAGATAAAATATATGGCAATGAACGCGTCTGCATGTTCTCACACACTATGTCCGATAAATTAAATTATGAAATACTTGTCAAATCATACGGACTTCGATACCCGATTACTCTTATGGCATGAATGATAGCCTGGAAACTTTGTAACTGTATTCTGCTGATCACTTGACTGCTTTATCATTTTGCAGTTGGATTAATCATGAACCCTTAGAATAACCTCACTCAATTGAAGTTCCACAAAGTTCAGTGCGAATAACTTCACTTACGATTGGAGACTCTTACGAAACACTATATAATAATCATACTCCATGTGAAATTATTCTTCTGAAAATTATCTACGTTCATCGTTAGTTTAACGGATCTCACGATGAAACTTTCAAAGTTGTCAGTATTCCTTTTCGTAGTTTTATTTCAAAGTTGTATTGCTCAAAGCACCAAGTACACATTCATCATTTTCAGTGATATAAAAGGCCAACTAGAGGAATACAGCGTAAGTCTTTAATTTACTGTACCTTCCGAGCTACTTATTCTTGCACTGTCGTTGATTATAAACATAACGCTAGATTTTATTGAATTTATGCAGAAAGGTTCTGAAGCCGACAAGCCTGTCCCCTGTTCAGGACAGCAAGATACATGCAGGGGTGGCCTGCGAAAAATAGTAGAACAAATTGATGGACTGAGAAATGCCAGTCAGGATAAGCAAGCAACATTCGTTTTGACACCAGGAAACCTAGTCGGTGGAGAAAGTGGATGGTTGTCTTTTCTCAGATGGTGGAAATATGGAGAACTCCTTAAGTACCATTATAAACCAGATGCTGTAGTAAGTTGAAACGTCTTGTATATAATTCAGTTGAAGCAAATGCGACGCATAGTAGTGGGTGGGAATATTCGGCTACATATTTCATTAGGTGTTTTAAAAATCTTCTAATGGTATTAGACCCTTGGAATGAATGATTTCGGAGCTGGATTGGAGAGAACTGTGGACTACGTTAATGAATTCATAAATACTTCTGCTGTAGTTTTGTCCAATTTAAACTGTGGTAGTGCAACAGGTGCAATGGAAAAAGAATTTTGTAATCTGAAGAATCTGAACACGGAGACAGTTCATCCATTGGCAAGCACTGTAGGCCTAGTAGGATTCATTAACCCCGATGTCACGGTATGTAAAACAAACTATTAATTACTAATGGTTCGTCCTCAGTTGAATCTGACAAAACTTACTGCGAAATTCTAACATTCTAATGAATTTGGTTACACATTAAAGAAACTCAGCTCTCCTGGAAAACTTGAGTTCACAGAAGTCATTCCTGCGCTGCAAAGCACAATACAAAGATCAACAAGCTACGCTACATACATTGCAATGGGTGATGGGACTCTTGACTTGGCTAAACAAATTCTGGCACAAATTCCACAGATAAAGCTGGTCATCTACGGGAGAAGTTTTGGTGGCTCCACGCCTATGTCAGGTATTACTTAAAGAAACATGAATTGCTAGCACCTATCTAACTCACTTGACATCCGTACAATAATTTGGTAGAATTCCCCCTAAGGTCAGGAAATGGGTACATAGCCAGAGCTGGAAATTATGGATCAACAGTAGGAAAACTGGAGCTCGAAGTTGGACCTTCAGGTGACATTGTGAACACTAGTGGTTCTCAATTAATCTACACTGATCCGGTGGCTTCAATACACAGTAGTACGTAATATTATATAATCGTAACTGAATTCAATTAATGTACATTTATCGCCTGTTGATTTCCAAAGTATTTCGTTTTAGATGCAACTACGATGTATACTCGTTTCCAACAAGACATCGTTTCACATACTAAAACAATAGCTTCGTCGCATTACAAGCTGGTTGGTGGAGAAGATTGCTGGAGAAAGGAATGCAATCTAGGGAATCTTATAACAGATGCAATGGTTCACTGTGTCCTCAGTCATGCACATGATGGAAATGTGTCCATTCCATCGAAAAAGCCAATTTTCGCGTTGTGGCATAGTGGAGCCTTGTTCAAGGACACTGTAAATCCTGACGGTAAATGTCTACTTCACAGTTCGAGCCTTCATTCCCGTACATTCTGAACGATTTTGATTTGCGATTCTTGACGTGATAACAGAGAATATTACCACATTGGACATCCACAGATGGCTGCCATTTCATAATCGAGTTTACTTTACTAAAATCAAGGGTTCTAATCTATTCGAAGTGTTTCAACGAAGTGCGTCAGGATTAACTGCACACTTGGATGGGAATGTGAAAGATTGGGGACAGTTCCTGCAAGTTTCAAGTATAAATCTCACGTATTCTTACAGGTTTAAATGTCATTCATTCGTTGGTTTCCGTTTACTAAGCAAACTGTCCCATTTGAACAGATGGAATGGAAGTTTATTACAGCACATCAGGTGAAAAACCACAAGTGTCGCAAATCAGACTGCTTCATGATGAAGCTAACACTCCTGTTATGCAACCTTTGAACCCTAATGACGATTACTACTTCGTAATTCCTTCATTTATCTTCGAAGGCCGAAATTTGTATGATTTCGCTAAGGGTTATTGGGACTTGGCTGTTAATATAGGTGAAAGAAACTCCTTGATAATAACACGTGACACCTAAAGCTACTTCTGACAGAGGTTTAAGAAAACATTTTATTTGCAACTTTGATTAGATTTCGATGATAGTTGCGTCGAAAGATATGTCACAGCAATGAAACGAGTGGCAACTGGGTTCGAGGAAAGAATATGGGTCGACGCTGGAGTTTGTGACAGTAAGACGTTTACCACCGGGACTAACACTGCAGTAACAGTAGTCGGTAAAATTCCAACCTTACATTAGGAAATCGCCCTACTTATGAGTCATCATTTATAACTGAAATACTTTCTGTACCTCAACAGTGACCATTGTTATTACACTCGTAATAGTTGGCGTGGTCTACGCAATCTACTTTCACGCCATTCCACGGATCACTGGAAAGCGTCCAGATGGATTCAATAACTTGTAACACAAAAGTTTAACGGTTTCATTCAGTCGTTAACTGTTCATTTATTTAAAATTTCTACTCGATTTTGGTAACATGTCAACATAACATAAGAAACGGAATCAGGGAATGTCCTAAATAAATGACCAAGCTTTCATAAAAATGAGAATCAATTAATTTTTCAATTAACATTTTACCACTAAAATCTAACAAGAATACATAAATATAACAATATATAATAGCTTCAAGACATTTACGCGAGAATCACATTGGAAGGCAGCTACGCTGAAGCGATCACTGTAGCTTTCTATTGTCTGGCAATGGACTAGAGAAAATTATACTCCGAGCTAACTTGCTCTACTCGAGATTGTGTTCCAGTCAAGATCATTTTATAAAACATTCTAGTTGAACCATGAACGATATTCATGAGGAAGAGCGCCTCGTCTAGGATAAAATGTGTGCCGCACCGAGTATTTCATGAGATTTGTAACAGAGGACGTATAAATGTCAGCAAATCGAAAGAGTCGTTTTGAGAAGAATGTTGGGTTCAAATGAGTTCTGAATAAACTTCCAAACTGAGCGTTGAAAATTTCCTTCAGTTTTTTCCTGCAGAATAATAGACTCCATTTGATACTAATCCCAATTTGTGTCCCAAAAGAAATACAAATAATTTTACCTTATCTCATTCCTTTCATTTTGCCAGCCCTTGATTACATCTTGCACTTCATAATGATCCAAATCTTGATAAGTTTCGAGGAGAGATGTTAGAAACTGTAACCAATTCATGGCCAACTTGAAATCAGGCGTGTTTAAAGTCTCGATTTCATACTGAAAGCAATTAGTTATATGGTTAAATGTCCTGATGATTCCAGTAACTTCTTCTCAGACACCTTATACTTCGCATCCCATTACCTCTAATTCCTTAATAATAGCTCCCGTTCGCCATCCATGATGCAAAGTTACATCCGCAAGGTCAGTGTAAGCATGATCTCCGAAGTACACCACTCTTGCACCACTCCATCCTGTGAGCTTTTGAAATTGTTTCAGGGTACCTCCATAATACACTGTTCCTCTTTCTAATTTAGTAACTTTATCCCAAAGCCTGGCGTCGGCTTCAGCGTCATATTTGCGAAAAGGGATGCTATCGTCAGAAAAGAAATGGGGCTTTCTTGCGCTGACGACAGTTACATCAAAAATGTCCTTCCAGTCTTCGCCGTATATATACGACAATCCTTTGTCCCTGTTTGGTTTGACACATATTCATAGCTTGGTTGTGACATGACTAACAAACTAACTGTAACAAAATACACAAAACAAAACAAACACTTACACAAAACTGTAGGGGCTGTTCGTGATTAAGAAAATACTTTTTCCGTTTTGCTTTAATGTTTGCAGATACTCTCTTAAAAGGGGATCGTATTCCAAATACTGCTGTGGGTTTTTCGCTACAATGGTGTGCATCACAGGATGGATACTTTGCACGGACTCCTAGTAGACCGCCGACAAAATTTATTGTAAGTCACTAATGCAATTGTACGTATTAATTGTAAGTAAATGTAAATTCATACCTTTACATCCCAAAACAAACTCTGCGGATGGTAATCTATGTTATTTTGATGCAGATACTCCACGACGTTGCATAACAGATTCATTTCCGGAACAGAAAACAAATCAGCCAACTGAACCATTTTCAAAGATCTGTGATAAATTAAATCAAACAGTTATTTTTGTTACGCTCAATTCCTGACTTGATGAGTCAATCTAGATGATAAAATCACCTTGCATCAGTATGCAAATGTGGATTAGCAGGTTCAATATAAGTTGCTGGAAGTTTTCTTCCCTGATACAGTTCTAATACTTCATCATCACTAAGTGCAGTCAAACCTTTAATAATGAAAAGTATAATACGTACAGTAACAACATTCCAAAATCTTCGTACCGAAATACCCAAACCACATTATTATTAATACCTCTGTATACGCTGCCAAGCTGAATTTGCATGAAACTATCTATTTTCAACAGCAAGCCTTTTTGAATATCATAATGCAGTCCTCGTACAGCAAAGTTCGGATTATATTCCAAGTGCTGCACTGCATCTGGGTACTGTCAACAGCAAACAGAATGTAATATTAAAATGAAATTACTATTACACTTCGTTCAAGTTCGTTCATACAACTAAATCAGTGATATTTGACTTTTACCTTGAAATTCCTCACTAAAGCTTCCCTACCCAAATTATAAATCAATAGTTCCAATTCGGGCAAGTAACTAGCTAATGTATAGTCATAATCGAATCCGTACACATCGATTTTTCGTAAATCAAGTCTATTGCATGCGAATACAGCTGAAGGGTCGACATCATCAGGAAGTTTCTTGGCTGCAAACAAAAACAAGTAAGTAATTAATTTAAAGTTTAAAGTAATATGAATAAACCAATTAAAGAGCTATGTCTCTTACACCGACAGAAATGAAGAGCGTCATCATACGCCTTATTTAAATGTGCCCTCAAATCAGAAGGACTGATTGAGTCTACATTAAAATTTAACGTCCCAGGAGATTCGATGGTAAACCCCTTCTCACTGTCAGAGTCGCCAGAACTCTTCTGATGCAGCGGCTTTCTACTCGGAAGATTATTAATCACTGACGGAACCAGTCGAAATTTAGACTGCGTTTGTGGAAATCCCAGTCCCTCCACGCGCAGGGTCTCTCCAGGGTCCTTCTTCCTTGATGGATTCTGCCTTAAAGGACTCTTCTTTGGCGGATGTTCCAGCACCCCAGAAGAACTAATCGTCCTATGGGCCACCTCCGATTGCACAACTCCACAAGAACTCTGTTTAGCCCATCCGAAATGTCCATAGGATAAATAATTTCCAATGGTAGAACGTCCCCCACCCCCCACACTCGCCAACAATTCACGAATCCTTAGATTGTGCATCGCTTACACCTGATGAGCCACAAAATAATTTAATCAACACATCTTCAGATCCACACACACTAAACAAACAACCGCTTCTGAAAGCGATACAATTTCAAATGGACAATTTGAATTCGTCACCACATTTTTGCACCTTTCTGTTAGCGTGTGATCAAAATCTGATGGTGCAAAAATGTTATCCCCGCTTTAGTATAATTTACTTTGTACACACGTGCTCCTCTCATGGAGAACAGAACAGATACTTGCACAACTAATAACATGTAAGCCCCGTGCTGTGATGTGCTGCACAAGTAAAAAAAAGAATATCCCAAAAAATAGCATGCATTGCATTACTTACCTTTTAGTTTAGTAATATTCTACTCCTAGGACATATGTACTCATGCTACTATGAACTTTTTTACTAGATGAATGAACACCGACTTGTCCCCGAAATAACCATTCCACATTGCAATTTACAACAATTACAAGCGAATTGGCGAATGAATTAAAACCATAATAATATTAAGTCCGAGGGACAGTGTGTGTGTTTACGACTGGCGACTGGCGAGACGGAAGCAATAGAAGTTTTTTAGGAAAATGTGGAGGAGGTGGTGGTCGAGAAATAGAGGAGGAGTGAAAACCTAAAACCCGTCTCACTTTTCTCTCTTGCGACGGAGAAAGTTCCAATTTCCTATTATAATAGTCTATAATGTGGCTTCAGTAATATCTGCGATAGAGAATGACATCAACTTGTCTGCAGTTTGATGCAAAACACCATATGGACGCGACAAATTATTAATTGATTACAGAGTTTGCCATGCTGGAACTAGGCTAGGAGGGTTTATGCAAACAAAACTAAGAATGGGATTCGTGGAAAATGCTGAATAATAGAATTATTCGTCTGATTCATAATTGGAAAGTATTGAAAGTAAATGTAGAAACTCCACCCTACATACACAGTTGATGGGTTTTGTGACAGCTATTAACATCTGCTACACAATTAGGTTATTCAAGTAATAATTGTCAATTGACAAAGTGAAGATGCAAAACATGTGTCATTTTTTAATTCTTAATGGCTGCTGCTGATAACCATTGATTTGGTTTCATAAGTATGTCTTTGGAATCTGGATGAGGAAACCATAAAAGTTATGTTTAAAATTAAGAAATTAGGATGTTCCTTTCTATTAATCACTTTTTCTGTTAATCTCTTACTATAATAGTACGTTCAGAAAGAGAACGGGTTTAATGTGGTCATCTCATCCCATCGTCGTCAGTTTGATATGCATGAAGAGCTCTGTGGCTTTGCAGGGATGCCACAGGAAGCTACGTCTCTGACGCACGTTTCACTTATCATTAGCCGTCAGTCACATACTCTTTAAGTTTAAATTGGTGACCTTTCGGTATTCACTGGCCACTGCCAACCTATAACTTATTGGTAGTACACAGTTAGCACACCTTCACTAACTAAACACTTCCTGTTGGTTCCTATATTTCATGACCTTCTGCGTTCCGTGGTAAGGCATAAGGGTACGTGTGCGAGGTTGAAAATTTGTGATCAATTGCAAACCAAATATGCTCAACAGCAAAGATACGTACACACACACTGACTGTCTCCAACTATGAAAAAAAATGCAAAAGCAAAATGCGTCAGAACAAACATCAACGTGCCAGATAAAGTAGGGACATTCAGTGAGCATCGCGCACTGAAACACCTATCGATTAGATTTGATAACTTCAGAACAGAAGTAATAAATATCTTCCTTCCTCCACATCAATTGAATGAAATTCTCTTAGCACCTTTTATAACCATTGAGTTTCTGTGAGCGAGAGAAGAATGACTCTTACATGAGATTTTATTACATTTTTCCCATTCTTAAAACAATTACCAAAAGTATATGACCACCTACGTAAACCAATAAGGTGAACAAACATCATTCACGAAATACCCTCGTGCTCATGAATTAATTCCTTTGAATAGGTTTGCAATAAACCGAAGAACTAAGGAGCAAATAATCAAATAATTATGTTTCTCTATAGCAAGTCTTTGTTACGTGTTATTGCTGAATTTGTCACGCCACTATGTGCTCATTTCCTTTTTGATCTCAAGCAGTCTTTTAGTTAAAAAAGCAAAATCAAGATTATGGACATCAGATAGAGTATACGTATCCTACAAAAGACTGTTTAAAGTTATAGTTCATCTCACCTTCAATTACATCATCATAATATTGCCTGCTCAAGTAAATCAGGCAAACCTTCTCATTCATGCGGTGAATTAATTTTTGATATACAGACATCTTCATCATTTAACTTCTCTGCTTGACGTGACTTTACACAAGTAAATCAGTTGGTTATAGCATGTTCGTATTGTTCGCCAGGTTCTGAAGTTCTTTCTTGTGCTTACGACGGTATTGGGAGACTCGCCAGATCCTAATTGATTTAGCCAACAATCCATAAATCCCCTGCATCGACGTATTGAGGATCACAAAATTCAGTTAATTTACACAAGAAATCATACAAATAAGTGTGTAAACTATCCATCTACTACAGCCAACCGATTCTCTTGTCACTGAGGCACGGAGCTTTTGATCTTACGTGAAAACCCAATTTGCCATGCATGCAAATGCTAAAACTAACTAAGTACACCAACCGATCGTACAATATTATTGCATTAAATCGTACTTTTTGTCTATATCTAACATCCACACGCGATTATGGCACTGTCAACCTAAACACTTGTTACTTTTGATCCAAGAATGATCTTTCCATTGTAAAGGTCCGGGGAATGGAAACAACGACGGGCTGAGAGAGATAAATGTGACACTCACTTGTTGATAAGTCCTTCAGTTCTCACACTTCCATGACTCGGATAACAATTCCCTCTCCTGTAAAGTTCAACTCATGAATAGTTTCATAGTGATGAGTGCAAGTGATAAAAAGTATTTTGGAGGACGATGATTTTGTTTAAAACAAGGAAAAAGTGTTCGACTCTTCTGCATCCAACCTTTCAGTTCCTAGTGCAGCTTTCCATCTTCGGTTTGTTGCAGAAAAGCTATGGAGCGTCTGAGGGAAAGGCTGTTCTCAATCTCCAGAAGAGAAGTACGTGGTCAAGAAGACATGGGGAAAGTGATTTTGATACATTCGACGATCCATATGGAGATCGGCCATATTACGACTTAAAAACGAACCTCAAAAATGGCAATGGATATCGAAGTTCTGGACCTGAACCTGAAGACCAACATGACCACAACGACCAAAAGTACGGAATTAGTCACATCGATAAAGGGAGTCCACTCACAGACGACCAAGTTGTATATGTCGGGTGCATCGATGCTTGGTTTGGTCTCGTAAGAGATCAGTTTTTCACGGCGAAATTCGACATGAATATGGACTACATACAGTGCGCTACTTTCTGTAAGGTAAATTGCAACGGAATTGTTTATTAGATAGGCTTAATTTGGAATTATATTTTGAAGAACCTATTGAATATTTCAGTCTCAACGACCTCCATGTCAAATCAGCTTTCTACGAGGAGGAGAGTGCAAATGTCATAACAATTTCTATCCAAACCCCACTGACTTGTTACCAGACTACTGGTGTAATGTTCCATGTCCTGTGACCTCTTCCAAGACATTCCTGGAAGATGAGACTACAAAGTCATGCGGGGGGAACCGCTACTACTCCGTTTACTGTCATGAAGCCACTGGAGAAACGCAAGGAACTTTCTGCACGTCACTTAGAAAACCGAGGGAAGCTAAGATGGCCCTGGCTATGAAACTCTTTCCCGACATTGGAGACAGAGAAATTGGATCCCTTCGTTCTCAATGTGCTTCTTGTGGCAACCAGAAATGCAATGCTCCCATATTCAGTCCTTCTTACGATTACTTTCCTCGGAACAAACCGCATGACCCGGATGGATGTAATGTGTTCTGCAGTCACAGTGTCACTTATACGCACCGAGACAGAGAAGGACAATTGGTACAGGCCATAAGACCTGCTACAAAATATGCGTTGCTTTTGTGGCATAATGATCCGAAGAATCTAAGACCCATATGCCAATGTACTGATGACATTTCGAACTATGTTGAGGAAGACCCTTCCATTTGCACCTCTCCGTGTCCGGGAAATGATTCTTTTGTTTGCGGAGAAGTCTTCAAAGGATGGCCTGTGCTTGCGACAATCTACTGTGTCAAGGAGGATTGTAGTGAACAATCATCGACTCCACAACCACCTGAGGAACACACCAGCACCAGCGAAGAATACCAAACTGGTCCGACTTCAACAAGTGAAAAAGCACCTGAACCTGACATTCCTACGACGGTTCCTGTAAGTTCAACCGTGGTGGTTGAACTTACAACTCCCACTACCACAACGGAAACTCCCAAAACTACTACGACAATAATGACGACGACAACTGCAGCTACAACCACAACCACGATAACCAAGTCTACTTCGGAGCCTCCGTTAACCATAGATTGCTACGTAAGTTGCTTCGGGGTGGAAATAAGAACCGGCCAAGCCTGGTCCGTTTGTGGAGGGGAACAAATAAGGGAGTCGTGTGGACCTAACAGCAAAGGTGTGTGGACTTGGAAATGCCTTAACAATGGTCAGTTTGAAACAGATCAACCTGACTATTCAGATTGCCACTCGGATTGGATTGAGAAGATTGAAGAAGAAGTCAAGACAATTAATGACACGGTAAGTTATAATTTTTGTCCCTTCGATATTTATTTGGACATTTTCATTCTCTAAATTGTGAATAATTTTCTCAGAAAAGTACGCTGGAGTATTTGGCAGGCGTAAAGAAAGCCATTGACGAGAGAGTACGTTCCCCGTACTTTGGCCATGAAATCACCAATGTGACAGGTGTGCTTGACGTAGCTGTCAGAAAAGCTTATGAATTTACAAACACCTCTGAACAGTTCGAAGAAGTTGTGTTGGGTGTTATCAATGTGACTGAATCTCTTATTGAAACCAGGAAACCTTGGTTTGAAATCGATTCTGTAAGTATTTATGATATAGAAGTGACAAATAGTGACATGCTTTACAATTTACATCCTTATCAACACAAAGATACATTTTACAGAAATCCCGATCAACATCTTCTACAAGTCTACTGGGAACTATTGAAAGAACGTCTTTGAAACTGACATCAAAGGTGAAACTTCCAAGTGGAGAATTTTACGAGAAGCAACTGACCCGCAGCTCACCTGCGGACCCTGAGTATTTTGTCAGTGCTGGAATAATTCCTAAACAAATAGGAAACGACTCAAATGACCCGTTTACATTTCCTCATGCGAGATTGATTCACTCTTCATACATTTATCTTCCGGTTGGATGGAAGAAATTAGTGCAAACTGATAATATAGAACATGTCGGTCATTTCATAAACGCGGAAATAGCCAGCCTTCTCCTTCCTGGACAGTACAACAAGTAAGGGTTCCAATTACTTTACTAACCGACTTCCGGAATAACTTGTTTCCTCACTAGCCTTATTCCTTCAATAGATTAGTATCCGCATCCGCAAGTAACGATTACATAAGTAATCCTTCTAACCAGAAGGTGAAAATGATAAATGGCAACCTGATGTCGCTTACAATTGGATCATCTCCCTCGAATTCAATTAAATCAATGCAAAATGGAACAATTATGACGAACGGTATCACAGGACGCAACGATAATGACGATGATAATAGAATTAACATACGTTTTCGAGGTAAATCTGTATTAATTTGGTAACTGAATGTTTCGTCAGCATCTGACTCAATAATGTGCGCATATTTTGGCAATCTGTTCGAAAACAGGACACAGAAACGGCTTATCTTAATCTCCTCGACCTGTTGATTGATTGTGTATTGTTTTCTCCTTAGGCAAAGGTGTCCAAATTACTTTTGAGCATGACGTAGAAGCATGGGGAGCTGATGCTGTGGATATCAGAAGAAAACTCCATGCTGGAGAGACAAGAAAAGCTGCTCTTGGAACAGCTGAATGCGTTTATTGGGACACTAAAGATTTGTAAACTGATGATGTTGTAGAATTCAAGAATTATTTCACCATCAGTAATGATAAATGGAATTTTGAAAATTTTGTACAGAATTTGGTCCACACAAGGATGCAAAGTTGTGTCCAAAACAAGATATCGAACAATATGCGAGTGCAATCATTTGACATCCTTTGCTGTACTCATGGATGCCCACAACTATATGGTATACTCATTAATAATCCCATTCGAAATATACTTTTTATCTCTCTTATGAAAATGCACCGTATGGTTTTAGGGAAAAGACATGGGATTGGAGATCTTAACATTGGTTCTATGCTCCTTGTCTTTTATTAGTTTGTTTGCAAGCATAATAATGTTTTCCGTCATACGAGGAGTTCAGAATCTTAGGACGACTATCACACTTAATCTATCTGTTTGTCTTCTACTGGGAAATACACTTGTTCTTCTCGTGGTTGACCGTAACTACTTCAATCTCGCAGATGTAAGGCATTCATTTTACTTTGAGAAGTTCCAAAGTTATATTTATTTGTCTGTTGATATGTTCAGGATGTTTGCGTGGCCACAGGAATAATCACCCATTATGTGTTTCTGTCTGCATTTTCCTGGATGATTATTGAAGGAATTCACTTGTACAAAATGGTTGTCTACGTATTTGACACTGAAAGGAATCCCATCAACATTTACCGTTTGGTGGCTTACGGACTTCCTCTGTTGACCGTAGCAGCTACAGTTACAATCGGTTATCTGAAAGGGGATCGGCCGTATGGAGGAGACGTTGTGTAAGTATAAAAGTTCCATGCTAATTCAGATTCTAGGAATCAGTAATTAGAACTTCAAGAACGCCATATTGTGTGCAGATGTTGGCTGGAAGGGAAATACATCTGGAGCTTCCTGGTTCCAGTCGCAATCGTTGTGATGGTGCAGAAACATAATTCGTGACAGTATGCTCCTTGTGTGATGCGCATTGATTATTTCATGGTTTTAAATTCAGGTCAACTTCGTCATTCTATTTGTTGCTTTAAAAACTGCATATCAACTTCAGCACAACTCAGCCATTCCAGTACATCAAAAGAGAGTTCGATCATCCAAGTGAGATGCAAATTATACAAAACCCGATGCTGTCTGTTATCTCTCAATATCTAATGTGCATTGATAATAATTTGAATTCCTAAATGTTCCCAGAACTTGGATAAAAGGATGCTTTTCGATCACGGTTTTGCTGGGCCTGACTTGGCTTGTAGGATATTTTACGTTGGTGCCCTCGTCTCCAGGATTAATTGCTGCCTACATTTTTACACTTTTAAACGCTTCACAGGTGAGAAAACTGCCATAAAACTAAATGTAGAGTAATCAAAAGACCAAATTGAATACAAGCTTAATCATAAAATATTACTCCAGGGCATCTTTATCTTCGTTTTCCACTGCCTGCTGAATGAGAAAGTGCAGGCTATGACCAACAAAAGATTTGGCAACTATCTCCCATCATGGTTTTCTGTATCTCAAGATTCTGCGAACGAAACTTCAGGATTTGTATGGATTTCGAATTACTTTGATTTCTAATGTCTCGAAAAGTTTTAACTTGATGAATTGGTGATGTACAGGGAAAGCGTACGGTATCAAACATGCAAGCGTCAAGCTTCTCAGCTCGGAATCCACGATTCGCAGTGGGAGGTCAGAATTCCATAAACTCCACCACAACAGCGGCAACTGCAGGATCTCAATCCTCCCAGGGTCCTAAATCTCGCCCTAAATTTCCGGATTCGGATTTAAATAGGGACGGAGTGAGTATGGATGCGACAGGGGGTGAAAGTTACGACAAGGAGATCTCGTTTGTGGTCACTCCAAAACTTGATAAGAAGACGAAGCATTTAAGAAAGAGAGATTCTTCGGGCACAATGACGAGTGGAGATTGGTCGCCTGCCAATCATCAATCAGATTCAGACAGAAGTTTCAGCAGCTTAAGAAGTCTACTGACTCTCAATAAGCCGCGGAATCATTCCACTAATCCTTCTAATTAATTAATATTCGAAATATTTCATTATTATTATTTATTTTATAGTATAAAACCCTGTTTTCTTTATTATGATTTCTCTGTCGATATTTTGTCTGCCATTAAAAGCGTGTTACGAATTTGTTAATTACGAATATTATGAATGAACCTAAAAAGACTGGCTTTGCTCCACATAATTTTTGTACAAACACAATTTTAATAATACCTCTTAATAGTTGTACCCTTGAAAATTTCATTATTTTCCCATCAATACTTCAGTTTTAATTTAAAAGCTACGTCAAAAAGTACACAGCAGCGTTTAGGGGCGAACCCTGTGGAACGAATGCTTTCTTGATTGTAAATGGAATTTAATATTGCGTTCTGAACCCTTCGTTGTGGGCTTCACGAGATCCGTTGCGATTCCATGGCCAAACTGACTTATTCTGATTCGAATTATTCCATGGAGCATCTAAGCAAATGTTTTGGAGTTCAGTTAGATTTCAGGTTCGATATAAATTTTCAAGTTAACTCTGCCGTAATTTTTCATTATATTGGTTGGTTACCTGACTGTGGTTTCGGAGGAACAGGTGGCTTTGGAGATACACCTCGGCTAGGAACGTTCATCGTTGCTACTCGATATGGGCTATCACTTTCATATCGTGACTGATAGAAAACTCCGCATCGACAGCAGTAGCAGCACAGAAATATAAGACCGAGGATGATCAAGTTGGGTATGATTACGATAACTATCAGCAGTGCTATCACCCCTCCAATGCTAAAAGTAGATTCAAAATTGTACTTTAGGTTTTAATAAACTACTTCGACTCACGGTTCCAAAATGCTATTTGTGGTTTCTCCGTTTTACAGACACACTTATTACTGTCGAATCCTCGGTTACTGTCACTATCGGAGGGAAAAATCTCGGTGTTTTTAACGGTAGGTCGTCAAGCAACA
>JAQGAC010000239.1:0-32472 GCA_034696585.1 Isotomurus maculatus
TCCCATTCAGCTTTCCTTCTTTACTCATGATGAATATTAGATTATGATTTCCTCGAATCATCCCACAACCTCTGGTAAATATTTAAGTACAAAAATGCTTCTCATATGATCACTTTGCTGCGTGGGAATAAAGCAACGGGGCAAAGTTTCTTCACGTGTGTTTTATTTGAGCCTCACGAGTTGATCAACTGTGGGGATTTGACTTTCACGGTGCTTTTCCTTTTGGTCTTTACGCACTGGGAGGAAATGTACGAGAAAGCTCGTTTTCTCTCTCTCTGCCGTATTTTACGAAAAATATTGACTTCTCCTATTAGAATACGATGCGACAGTCCTCTGATTTCCACCGAGAAGGAGTGTAACTAGTCGAAAGCAACCTTGTTTTCAATCCAATGCATAATTTAGTGTCAGGGCGTAGTCAGAGATGATTTGATTACAGAGATGGATGTAGTAGCCAGGTAGGTTCTGCTGGGATAGACAGACAAGGATGCAATTAGATCGTATCACTCAGGCAGATGTGAACTTCCCAATGTACTAGAAACACACTGGAAGCTACCAAACCTACTTTCAATGTGACCAAATACTACACGACGACGGAACTGCGTGGAATTGCAGGCTAACTCGCACAGCTTCCATCATTAGCACGTACTTTCACATTCCACACAACTAATGCCAATCACACTTGAAATCAATACGCATTACGAATAATTCAAGGCTGTGAATTTTATTCATAGCGTCTGTGTATGTATGTGTGTTAAGCTGAAGGAACCAAAATCCCCCTTTAGCAATCAATTAACTAAATCTCAACTTCACTTCAACTATAAATAAAATAGGAGATAGAATTTCGTAGATTCGAATCTTCCAAGACCAAAACCCACTTTGCCTAGTGACACGGCTTCTCGACGATTGACAAGAAAAAGCTTTCATCCTTCAAAAAAGATGGGAAAGATTGGGTGATCCACTGCATAAAACACAAAACTTCTTGGAAGCGTGGAACACCTCGAAATCCCCATTAACTTTTGAATATGAGAATAATTAGCTCGACGAAGGTGTGGCGTAGTCGTTGATTTGTTTGCAAGTTGAGAAGTGTGTCTTGACTTGCAAAACGGAGTAGAAATAGCGGATGCGAAACAATAAAGGAGTTTTAGTTAGGGAAGATACTAATTGATGCTTGGAGAAGAATGACAGGCAACCAAACCAAGTTCCCCATCATCTGCTACCGTACACACTGGGGATATAAAGGTAGGTACGCCTTCAGAGGAGAGAGAGAGAGATTAACTGCTCAAAGCAAAGTGAAAATAAACAAGACTTCTTTCTCCGTGACAAATGGAAGTGACACGCCAGCAATCCCATCATCTGCCTACAGGTGAATATACAAGAAAGTCTCTAATTTACTCACCCAACTTCAAAGGAAGGGATGAGATGGAAAAATTAAAGGGAAAAGTGGGAGAGAAATGTCTATCAATAAGTCCCTCGAGAGCTTCCCATGTCGTCTTTTTAATCAAGTGGCAACTATTCATTCATTCACTCCTCCTTTCTCAATCAGGAGAAGATTTACTCTCGGTAATTCCGCTTTTATTCCAGCCTTTCCTTTTAAACAAAACCAAGTCTGTGTAGCGATTGTGTAGGTTGTGTTCCATCTTCAGGTGAGATGGAAATGAGGATTTTCAATTTGGACTGAGGGAATCTCCTGTGGACGCTATGAGTCGAAGGAGATGTCGAAAGGCCCTTTTCGATGATACACACACCATCACATAAAGAAAGGGAGCTGAACCGTAGAGCAGAGCGAAGAGCGTTTCTCCCTATGAAAATATTTATGAGAGCGGAAAGACCGCAGCATTGGGGAACACATTAGAAAGTGCAATTGAAAAGATTGAACAAATCACAAGTGGGAAAATGTATGAATGGCAACACAAGATTCGTTGGTGTGTGTGAGTACCTATATAATCTATACACAATAAGTATATACATATAAATTCCAATATCCGTTTGCTTGCAGCATTTCCCTCATCCTTTATTCATGGGATTCAATGCGGATTATCACAGCTAAGTTTAGAGACGTAATGCAGTATCCAAAAATAACGACAAATGTCGAAGAGCGACAACGTGTGTATGGGAAAGGTAATCCAACATAAAGAAAGTCCTTCCATCTCCTGTTTTACACATATTACAGAGTGTGTGAGTATGAGGATCAAATGTACTCACCCAAATACATTCGTGGAACAAACTTGCTCACACGAGCAACCTCAATCTCCCTACCAAAAGCCCGTTTAGATGCATACAACCATATATATCTGTATACAATACATCCATCCCTATATATATGTATACACGTTAAAGCACACTTACGACTTAAGTTTACTCCCTCATACACTCGAGTGAAATCTTAAGCATACACACACGGTGTGCTAATAACGAGCCGCATTACACCAAAATCCTCGGAGTACGCCTGAGGAGAAAGAAAAAGTTTCTCCAAGTTTTACCGCAGACGAGCATGAATCACATGAAATATCAATGAGCAACCGGATGCTCCCTCCAAGCGTCGTGCAATCACAGGAATCACTGGAATCCTCTCCATTGTCACTTGCAGCAATTCCAGCTCCCACGTCCACCGATTAATTTCTCGTCCTTTCCTCCTCATTCCTCACCTCACCAGTGTTTTTCCATTCCAACTGTGCTATCATATTTAGTGTTATTTTATGTGGCTTCTTGTCTATAAGCTGAGAACAGGCAAGGCAGACGTTCGTGTGTTCTTTTACCGTTTGGTGATGGTGCTAATCGGATCGTCTCCCTTATTATTATGTATACAAATACTTTCCATATAGCTGTTTCGATGATACTGACTGCTGCGAGACAAAGAAGACACGAGTACCGCATAACTCAACTAGTTTGCTCATTAAACGAAATAAAATCATGTTTACAAACAAGCCAATAATACGGAATAATTTGGCGTGAAACTCGTATGAATTTACATAATTGGGATATTCATAGCATAAATTCCCGTGACACTGCGGCAAGATACTGCATTACATGCTCCTGTCAAATGAAACCCTTCTCTGCAACGATTATTTACTCTCGGCATTCTCTATCCGAATTTCGGGCCCACACGTCCACCGCCACAGCATCTCTCATATAAGATTTCACAACGTTTGAATAGAGAGACAAGAGAGGCTGCCTCTGAGAGAGAAGAGACAAGTGACAACCAGAATGGTCACATCTCTCCTCACAAGTAATTTCGGGTTCTCTCGCAAACAATCTCTTTTCTATCTTCAGTGACAAAATTGCACTAAAAATACCATCTCCTCACTCCCATTTCTTTCCTAACGTGGCACTAAACTACTTTTCGACCAGACCCTTTCGTTCCTTCCTCAGCTTCTCCTCTTCTGCAAACAGATCCAAGACAAATCTACATTTACATGAGATCTGTAAATAAACTCTATCATTTAATGATCTCCATGTAATTACACTCTCTAACGCAATCTGTTACATATTCCTCCCTTTCTTTGCTCAGACTTGACTACAAACCAAGTCTAGCACACAGACACTCACAGACACTTCACATATACACTGTTAACTGGGAAAATATTTGACTTTCCTCAAATTAACTTTCACACTTACAGACACACGTCTATCCAAAAGCAGGAGTGATCTTGGGTATGATGATGATGACGGGTGTAAAATCTGCAATCTACGGAACATACCACACATCAAAAGCAGACAGAGTGATTCTTCCAATTCAACTGCATGGATTAGCTTTTAAAGTAATCCGATAAGTAATTTCCTTCACACAGTCTTCATACACTCACGTGGAGAAAGTAACGAAAGAAGCGTTGCTTTCGTATGTTTGAGGGAGTGCGGATGCTTTCACACTTTCATCGTATTTCTCTCTTCATCGCCACAGAGTTGGGCCCAGTTTCATGAGTCTCGTAGTTCCAGTTGCGTTCTGCCCGAAAGTCGGTGTGCTAGGAGAAGACCAAACAGCTAAAGTCACACAAACAGAGAGGAGGAAAGGAAAGGAGGCCCGAATTCGAAACATTTCTCCGTGGCCTGTGTGTGAGTGAGTGGTAAGATAAGTGTTTCATTTCGTAGATTACTCAGCACATGCGTCTGCTCTCAGCCTTGCCGGTATATAAAAGCTTTTTTCTACTCATTTATCAGTGCTCTAGTGAAACTTGGTGTAAGTGGATCCAACTTATATTGGACTCAACTCTTCATCATTTCTCTCCCAGAGTCTCTCAACTACTTCTGCAGTTTCAGACTCTCAAGTGATACTCTCTCTTTGTTCTGTACAAACTCTCGTTCATCGATACCTTAACTGGAGGAAGAAGAGAAAAGCTTTAATTTTTCTTGAGAAAGTCAGCCAGGACTTATTTCTTCTGACTCTCAGTATCAAGACTCTTCATACGAAACTCGTTGTCAAAAGGCTTGTTGATTTAATTTTTATAATCGGATTGCTTCTCAAAAGGAAGGCCAGCAGGACTCAACTGTTTTGAGGGTGTCCCACTGTTTCTTCTGAAGTGAAAGTCGTTAGAACGAATTCCTACACACACTCTTGTTTTATTAATTACTGGTGGACTTTGACAGCAAGTATTTTTATAAGACAAATTTCTCACACGTGATCCTAAATTACTGTAGCCTCGCACTCTTAACTGCTCAGCCATCATTGCACACTTACCTTCTCCTACCAATTTGCACTTAATACTTACCTGATTCGATATACTCATAGGAAGTCTTGAAATTATATACATTCATTACTAAACAGAAGAATTTAAATGTATGAATAAGTCACGCACCTACAGCACTCCTAATTGTTGATTGTAGTAATTATATTGATTCTACTGAAATCGAAACCTTACACTTTGCTATTCACATACCTGCAAGAAAAACCACTGTACGTTTTAGTGTGCATACACAGTGTGTCCAGGAACAATCCTCCTACCGTGCGCCGTCTATTTAAAACCTGATAAACCCTTTTGGGTGAAAGTGAAGAAATTAAAACCTCTTAACCTGCACGTGAAATCAATTGTTGAGTGCTTTGAAAGCAACTTTCTGAGATAGCATCTCCATTCATTGACTTGTTGATAAATACACAAAATTATCGTACCGTACTATTTCTCAAACTCATTACCCCGAGACTCTTATAATTGGCGAACCTGTAGAAGGCACGCAAGTTCAGATTATTTATGACTGTAATTCAATGAATACTCTGTGGATTTAAAGTGTGCAGTTTAGCGAGTGTGAACAAGAAAGTGAGTAAGAAAGTAATGAGCAGTTTCAGAGAGCTGCCAAAAAGTGACTGAAACCTTTTTACCTATTAACTGACACTTTCCATCGTGTTGGGAAAATTGAGACACGTTTTACTATCGTCGTTGCTCGTGACGAAGAGTCAGGAGTTGAGGAGGAGGAATTCGTCTGGTGAAAAGTGAGACATTTCTTGTGAAGTTGGGAGTGAGAAAGTGACAATTAGTTCACTTGCTCATTCTGCCATAATACTTTAAGTTGGCTGCATCGAAAAACCTAAGTAGAGAAAGTTTGGGATTGTTTTATATATGTGTGTGCTTGGTGAAAAGTTCCTGTCGTGGTATTGTTGACTGGAGAAGGAGTGTGTGGGTCTCTATTAGTAGTAGAGAGGTGACTGCTGGAGTAATTTAGGAAAAGTATATCCGCATATATACTTATATGTAAAAGTTACTCGTCTATTAAAAGAGAAACCTTGGAATACACTTGGGTAAGAAATAAACCATTTTATTCTTCTAGGACTTGATGTAATCAGTTTTTCACTCTTGATGATGATACAGGAAGAATAGAATAAGACACTAGTAGTTCACTGAGCGTGAGTTGAAATCGTAGAGAAAGTCCCCAGCTTTCTTCTTCGTCTTCAATGAGATCCAAACTCCCTTTCTCTTTTATGAGCACATCTCACTTCAGAAACGACCAAAGTTGTGAGACTTTAATTAATTATGACAGAGTGAAATTCAAAATTCAAAGTTAATTAATGTTTTTGAACAAAGCACCATGTGGTTCACCCGTTCACCTTATATATTGCATTACGGTCAACCTACTTGAATTCGTAATCTTCTGGGAGAACGCTAATTATCGTGGAATTGGAGGTACAATTATTTTGTGACAATATGCAATATTTGTTGTGTCTGTCTCTTGACGAGTTGATGCCGTGGGAAATGCATGAGTGCCTGTGTGTAAGTCAAGGGAGGATACTCACTGTGAAAGACACAATTGGGACACTCTCTCAGTATAGAGGTTTACACAAACCAATAGGAAAGTCGAGTAGAAGAAAGTTCTGTTTTATGATGGCCATTTTATGACATCGTAAGCTGTTTCTCTCTGCGTTGCTGTGTACAAGATACTTTTTCAGACTTGCTGAGAGAGTAAAAGTTTAAATAGTTATTGTACATGATCATTAAGAAGATTATATGCAAAATATAAAGCATCTCGTAGGCAAAATTGTGTACTAAAACCTTTGCCTCCTTCAATGCACAGTCTCTCTCTCTCTCTCCGTAGTATATTGTGATTTTTGATGATACGTTTACAAAATAAGTTTACACTGTTGCACACTTCGTGTGTACGTAGTTTTTCACTACCCTGAATTCATTTCTCCTCGATGAAACATAATGATCATTAAACGAAAGTTTTGTCTTAAATAAGTCAAACAATTCTGGTCTCCTCCATTAAAGAATCAAGTTTATGCTCAAAACTCTCATTTGCTAAGTTTATTTTCTCCAAAATCACTGTTATCACGGAGCCAATTTGAAACTTCATTTTTCACGGGTTGTTTCTAGACAAGACCAAAATCGTTTACAAAGTGTGTCTACCTTACACAAGTTAGTTCAGCAGATGAGATTAGTTCACGAGGCTTAAACTCTCGTTCGTTCTTTGTTGTGCATATATACGAAGATGAGGTGTATACTCTCGAGTTTCTCAAGTTTAAACTTGAAGGTCTCTTTCTTAAAACTATGATTTGCTAAGTGAGCTACACACTCTGTGCAGCTGTGTTCACACAACTTTCTTGTTAAGTATTCAAGTCAATCAAGTTGAATATTTAGTTGGAGAGAGGTCAAAAGCAAGAAATAGAAAATTATATCACTAGTCACACGAGTGTAGCTCTGTTCCAAGTTTACTACCAAAATTTATACTCGCTTTTCCACTTGGGAGAGGTGATTCCCGTCGACCATGTGAATAACATGATCATTCCGATGCGGTTGTTGTTACACTTGAAAAGAGAAGCTTTGCTTCATGTGGAATTTTTGCAACAAAAAAGTCAGTCTGCTATTTCTGCCCAATTGCATTTCGCGAGTTCATATTCCCTAACCTAGTTTTGGCTATGGATAAAGTTAAGACTTCCAAGATGAAAATAAGGAGATCGACTCCAATGCTACACTCCTTTCTCAGTCAGGAGTCGCTGTGAACACACTCAAGAAGATATTCATGTAGTTATTAAACGTGCAAAGTGCAAGGCCCAACCGAGTTCATATGTATTCCTGTATATGCCTTACCTAAAAATTGTGCAAAATGAATCTTCACGGCCAACACACTGACTCTTTTGGCACTCACTTCACTACCATTATTCATGAACACTGCTGCTACGTTACCTACAAGTTTATTCAGATGTTCGATTATGCCAAGAGACTAATTCTCGTGGTTAGTTATCAGGACATCTCGTATCTTCTTCTCTTGTGCGGACATTTTTAAATGCATAGGCACTCCTTTTAATAACATCTTTCTTGAGTGACACTTTCAGTCCTATGACCAATCTGACGCATCACTTACATAAATTATTTTTAGAATGTGAGCATTTTTATTTTTACTCGTCTAGTCTTAATCTCAATGATCTTAAACAAAGGTGCAACAATGGAACACTTAAAGTTTGCTACCCTATCGTAATTAATTGTAGCAAAGGAATGAAGAATGAGTTGTCATTCAATTTTTCATATCAACAAACACGCCAAATTTGTTTGATATTAATAATTCTTTAAAGAGCTGATATACCATTTTAGCATTTTTGCACATTGTGTTTTTCATTGAAATAGATTAAGTGCAAAATCCGAAGTCTCCATAGGTAGTCCTCATAACACAAGGACTCAGATTGTCGTCATAAATTCGTGCTCACTCAAGGCTAACACTCGAATGAATGTAGCAATGAATGTGTAAGTGAGAAGAGGACGTACAGAATGATTGTGAAAGTGTCATTACCATTAAACGAACCATTGTCACTCTTTTTGACAATAGCATTGTATCGTTTCATCACATTATTGCACACCCCAGGATTAGGACCATGGACCATTACGGTCCCAATGGTCGAAAAGAGACACGGACTTTCTCTCTATTATCTTTACGCTTCCTCGTGAATCCCCGTGTTTATTTTTAGTGCAAAGAAGTCCCTGAGTTCAGCCTCATTGCCACTGGAAGTAATACTTTTTAATAACCATCAAAATACTTAAGAGCTTACATTCCTGAAATTAAAATTTAATTTTTATGCTGGAGGTTTGTGAAGCTTTATTAGCGTGAGAAAAACACTCAACTAGTAGGAGTGTTGAAACATATACCCTCGTGATAATGCACACGGTGTATATATGTTTTCTCCATGTTCCTCAATCTGACAACCACATTAAGTATCAAGTAACTCTTGTGAAGTAGGCTGGAAAAGGAAAGTTGTGTTGTCTCTAGTCTCTAGTTATCTTCTACTGAAACTGAGTGACAGTTAATGCGGTTGGTTTAGAAAACCCGATGATCCTAAAAAGATACTCGGGATTTCTAGCGGAATAATTCCGTCAATGAATATACTTTCGGAACGATGTAACTCTGCGTAGGATTATTCCCATCAACATTTGTCCCACTCTGCGTGGGTTTTAGAAGTCGTGGGAGCAGACAACTTCCATTCGCTTAAATTATCCTTTTCGAAATCTGTGAAACACCCACATCAACAGTTCACGTCACTAAAACCTTATTTGTTTCCTCAATCGTAATTGATTTCTCTCCATCACAATTAGCAGGCTTTCTATTTTATTTGTTGAGATGTTAGAAAATTTCATTACCGATTGCAGTGATAAGAGGCTGCGGTCATGTTTGAACAGTTCACAAAATCGATACGAAGTGAAAAACACCGGACCGAAATGAGTAGTCGCATCAAATCAAATTTGTCCTGTGTAGTGTGTCAAGACAAATGCATAAATAAATATTTGTCGTTGTTTCTAGTTCTTCTATATTCCAAATCAATTACTTACTGAAGTATAATTGGTTAGCAGATTGCGACGCTAACAATAAGAAATGTTGAATTTTGTCAGCGTGTTTACATTGACACACTTGCTAATTTCTTTTGCTTTATTGGTGCCAAAATGTGCTTAAGTGATTTAGAGTTAGTCGTAAGTCGTAATGTTGAATGTTTGTTGATCCAATCTGTGTGCTCCAGTTCTTGAGCTGTAGGCAGACTAAAACATTCGTTCTCCACACACTTAGTTACTGCAGCTGAGAGTATTAGAACATTATTTTCCAATCTTGAGCATTAACTTTGAATTTGGATTAATCCAAAGACAATTTAGAAATTATAATCCGATTTTGGAACGATATTGATCCAAAGTGCAGTCTTCCTGTTCTTTCTTGCACGTGTTACCGAAAGAGTAGTGCCTTAGCGAAGTATTGGAGTGATGGACTTTTGATAAGGTGAAGTCGGCAAACATTTACTTCTAAGTACTTCCTGAAATTTGCATACAAATTAAAAGTGAATGTACAGAGAGAATTCGTGTATGAAGAAGCATAACGCTTTCACTCGTCAGTTTACTTCATAATGCAGAGAAAGCATTTCTGAAGAATTTAATCAATCAAGTTGAGTACATATAGGGAGAAAATGAGTGTCAACGGATAGTGCTTGCTTTGTAGTCAAAGTGACATCCTTCTGTGTATGCAGACATCACTTAAGCGTGTTCAACAGTCTTATGTTTACGATTCCTTGCTAGTTGTAAGGTCTCATTTCCCTCTACTTTGTTGCTGCTTACCAGATGCTTATCATCAATACATTCTCACTTATGCCAGACTATATCTCCTCCTACCACCGACACTATATATATGTATTGTATATTATTATGTATTTACTTATTCACACTACACACACTGATCGCCATAGGAATCATAACTATAAAGCTGAAACTCTTATCCAACCAACCAGCTTAGCAAAAATCGTCTTTTTACCGTCAGGAACAGGAAAGCCGGGCTAGTTGAGCTCTTATTTCTCTGTCTATCTCAGGAGGTAATGTTACTTATGCATTGTAATAAATAGTATCCTTCCTCGCACTGAAAGCTCCATTATGCAGAAACTTGAAACCCCCTCAGGGCTTGTCGGTACTAACTTTGACCTGATTTCTAAAATTCTAAAGGCCATGCAAAGAACAAAACACCTGCTCACAATCGCCAGTTCTCTCCACATTCTATGCAATTTTCATACAATAATAATGTTAGGGCAAATTCTGATAAGTACTTTTAATTTTCATTTCACTCTTGAAATATTTTTGCTGAGTTGCAAGCTAAAATTTTGCTGGTGAAAGTTGGATATTAAATATTAAATTGTTTTAAAAATACATAAATACAGGTTTTCCGACAGAAACAGAAAACTAATTAACAATTCGTATGACATGCATTGAATGTTCCCCCAATCCCGACAATAATTGTGGGAGAAACAAGCTTCGTTTTTCACTTGTGGATGCGTCTACCGTATTACGGTAGTCGCGTCTACTAGTTATTCATATAGGTAAATATTAATGATAAGCAGTTTCTAGTGCTGACAGTATGATTCATGTTTGTTGATAATTTTATTGCCTATAAATAAATTCGAAATCTTAAATGGACAGTAAGTTGGAAAATTCAAAATAATTATTTGTGACCTCTAAGTTTAAGTTTATTCCAATCAAACCTGCTCGACTGAGCTCTTTATGTTTGACAATTTATATAGAGAGTAATAATGATAGGAATGTAATCTACTCGCTCGTCTATTTGAGAAAACCCCGAAGATTTGTTAGAGGCTGGAAGACTGGTGTCTTCGAACCTTAATTCTTGAGTATGTAAGAGAAGTTACTTTTTAGGTTTCGTCTTGAGACAGGAGTGAAAGTTTGTCAATCTCATAATCACACACACTAGGTTTCCAATACACCTTGAACTATGATACTGCTTACAAATACCAAATACAATTCACAGTTTTCTAAGGATTCCCTTTCGTCTTATTACACTCCTGTGCCGTTAAAGGATTGTATAGATAATTCAAAATTTAGCTGAAACGAGAAAATAGTACATCACGCTAATCTTTACAATAGAAGCTCCAGTAGTACAGAAATCAGTAGGAATCTGAACTATTTGATCGTTTACCGTACATTGCTAAAAACTGACAGGTTATCTTGCACTTTACAAGACAGGACTGAATAAATCCTGCGTCTCAAGTTTAGTTATTCTGTTTAGAAAATCTGAGTCGCAAAAAATCTCGTAATTATTCTGCAATGTCTACTGTAGAGATTACAAATGTGTTCCATTGTTCGCTAATGATTTCCACGTATTCTAATTTGTAATTCTTATCTTGACGAATCCATTTGTTTGCAGGTCGCTTAAGTGAAGTTGAGAGAAGTGTGAGTTTGGTTATGGCTCATTGGATGTGAAAGAAATCGAAGGACTCTCTCACCATGTAAACTCACACACTGCTGCGTTTAACAGAAGAAAGTGAGAAAAGTGATTTGCCACATGCGGACACGCATAAACAGGGGATGAAGACCAGTAAGGACGTCACACTGCGTTTCCAAGCCACAACATTTCCTTTCTTAAGATCAATCACGTCACAACAATGAATGTATCGCAAGTTATATTCTTAATGGTACTAGAATCCCGTCGGGACAAATTTTCTTGTCACCGTAATCGTTGTTTCGACTGCCTTAATCGGCTTGAATAACGTGGAAAAGACGTGATGAAATATACTCAGGTACAACCACACCCAACAATTAGGACTCAACATTCCAGGCACACGACAACCTTACAACCAACGGTAAGCATTTAAATTTCATGAAGTTGTACTGAGGATTGTCCACCTATATTCCTCCCCAAGAACCGATATGGCCTGCGCCTTCCCTATTACCTATATAAGCTATTAGGATACCGTTTCTCTTACTTGTGTATTATTAACCTGATCCTATCGACATTATCCCCTCATTTTTATTGTTTTCGGGCTTATCAAACTTCGAAATTGCATATCAAGATAACACCGATAAAACAACGTAAACTACCAGTTTACAACTACCATTAGAAGTGTGTAATCCATGCGGAGTTCGGGTTACATCTTGCTTAACATACTTCGAAGAATGTCACACACACACACGAGTTCCAACTTTGTCTCTTATTTACTCCCCCTACTCATTTTGATGACAGTGCAAAGTAGGGTGCCATGTAGCAAAAATGTGTCTGAAGTAAACTCAAGTCTGGCAGAGGAAATTTAAGTGAATTGACGAAAAGAAAGCAATGCGATACACACACACACACGACGATGTAGTTTTATATTCCATTTGTTCCCAACCTTCGAGAGTCAGGCATATACTACACACACACACACACACACGTATTAACAGGTAAAACGATGTCAAATAAAAATCGAGAAAGTGATCGAGTATATTTCCCTGTACAAAAATGTATATCCACCAGTTAACTTTTTCTGACCATGAGCATTTTCTCCCTTAATCTTGATTAAGTTAGGTCGTTTGGCTAAGATTAGCCAAAAAGAACAAAACGGATGGCTGATTTACCTTTCAAAAAATCTGCCCTCTCACGCAAACTGGGTGCTTTCACTCGAACAGTAAGTAGTGCGATTACCCAGAGCTCTCTAGTCAAATCGTGATAGTTGCTTTTACCTCATTTTCTTAACATGCTAAGGTATTCACACACACACACACACACAACATACACAGTTTAGCATTGCTGAGGAGTCTACAGTACTCCTTATTACTCTTCTCTGCCACCAGCACCTTTAATACGTTTAAATAGGCACAAAGTCTGTATATGTGTAGGTAGACTCATTCAGCGTGTGTGCTCTGAATAATCACTGCATGTTTATTTGCTCGAAATATTATTACCTTCACTTCTTTCACAGTGACGTATGAAAGAAACCTTCAGTCTAGAGAGTCTAGACTCACTCGTAAAATCTCGTTGAATTTTCTCCTTTGAATTACACACAGTCCCTCTCTACTTATTTCTTCTCTTTAAAAATTGTAATTTATTTTCTTTCCTCTCTTTGATGCAGACTTGAAAGAAACCCGTGATCTGAGGTTGATTCACAGAATGACAATTCTTCCTACTGTTCCAATGTTACAACTCCAAGTATATGAAGAAACCCGTCTCTTGTCCCGAACTTTTAGTTAGTCATGGAAGTTGACGTGTGTGCATACGTGTCCCATAACCTATTTCATTTAATGCAAAAGTAATGTGCAACCTTGGAACTTGTTGTGATTATTCTAGTTCGCTAAAATTAGTTCAAATAGAGTTGCGTGTTCTGTCAGGTGAAAATTCGGTGTGATGAATTTTTCCACGAATAATCATCGTGTTGATTAAAAGCATAAAGTAATAATGGATGTGGATAGCATTGAAATTAATGCATAAACTCGTCTTTGTTTGTTTTCATACGCGTCCTTAATCTTGGATTCCCGATGATGTTGCTGCTGCTGCTGCTCTTTCTGTCTCTCCCTTCATTATGCATCACTACGTGAATACTGATTCTGCTGGAACTGCGACCTCTAATTTCCAACCTCCTCCGAAAATCCTCCATTGTTTTGCATTTCTGGTTGGATGAAACCTCATCGGGGGCATTAATGGGGGAATTACTTATGTTTTGGCTTGTATGTGTTTATTTACCCTGCTGTTGTAATACTCCCTGATGATTTGGAATGATACGGATCATCTCTACTTTCTCTGTGGAATCGTGTAAACAACGATCGAACATACACTGTGTATTTGTGCGTATGTATGGCTGTCTACTGGGTATAATTAATCCTCACGACAACAACATGGACTGTCTATCTATCAACAATCAAACATGTAAATTTGGACCACAAAAGGACTAGTCGTCTCAGTAAGCTGTGGATTGAGAAATGTGGTGGTGCAAGTAAATCGTGTGCAGTAGGTAGGTTGTGAGACGGAAGAGTCGTCGGAAGGGAGCATGAAGGACTTATTGAAGAGGAACTTGAGTAGTCATCGCCAGCTGGAGAAATACTAGTGGTGGTGGTTAGCCCGAAGTACTCAAAGACTAAAGAGAAAGTTGGTTCAAAGAGAACATGATTTAACTCACTCACCCACTACAAGATCTGCAGTCTCATCCAAAAAATATCTCGCAAAGTACTTTAACAAAATAATTGTGACGGACAGATCAGAGCAAATAAGAGGTCGAGTTTGAGAAGTTTCCTTGCTGTTCCGTCGGTTGATCAGTGAATTTCAATCTGCTCTCGTTGTGTGTAAATAAATCATCCTCCGCGTTCTTTCGTCTGTCCATGAGGGACAGAGTGAAGTCTTAATAGGGAGCAAACCCAGTTTGGAAAGTGCAGTGCCAAACTGTATTAAATTTGTTGAGACAAACTTGATCGGAAACCCTATGGGTTTCTAGTTATCCCCTTTTGAGTAGAGAGAAGTGCTTCTATCTTTGCTTTTACTTACCATCCGAGTTCCATTTGGTGGAGTACTTCGACTGCACACACACTCCTTCCACTTCATCCACTTCGCGACCCCACAGCCAGTCCGCAATTCTTCTGGCTATCTCCCGAACAAATCTGTGAACCACCTCTCCAGGAATCCAGGAAGGAAGAGTTTATATAGTATTCAATAGAGAAGTGAAAACTTTCCTTCTTTTCTTAGCGATAGGGTCTGTCCCGTGTCCTAGGCTTCTTTCTTTAGGTTTCTAGATCTCTCTTGGAAATATCATCCCAGCTCCTCAGTCACCCTCATTTCTCCAGACAGATACAAAAATGTTGCCGTTCCTTCTTTGGACTGGACTCCTTCTCTTAGGTAAGTCTCCATTCCCGTAATGCTAACCCATTATTATTAGTCCACGCAAGTCGGTCGCTCCGCAGAGACTCACTATAGGTATACTATACTCTACATATATTATTATTGCGTCTCCCATGAAACATATAAAAGCTGATAGAATCCAATCTAAGCCCAATAATTGAATGCGTAGAGGTCAAATGGAATCTGATGTGTCGCATACTCCCATTGATCCAAAAAAGAAAGCAGTTTATGAATGTTGGAGGAATTGGCACGAAATACCGGAGAAATTTGTTCGATGATACATTTAAAGAATGATAGGCTCCCATCCAGACACGCAGAAGAGTGTGGGAAGGCAGGAATCTATTCTACACGGGTTGTTTAAGGAAACCAAAACGGAGCTTTCTTCTGGTTGTCACATTTGTCCTCGTCAGCTTTATCCCATACTTCATCATTTCTCCAGCATGAAACATGAAAAATATATCCACTTTATTTAACGAAAACACACACTCACACACATAAGGAAACTTACTTTTAGTAGGAGAGCCGTGTGAAGAAAGTAGGGCATTCCGTATATCTCTCCTATCCGACTTACAATGTCTCTAACGGTTTAACTCCATATTTTTTGGGAATCGCATCATTCTGTTGTATCTCTGTGTTCTCATGTTGCTCAGCCATGTATTCATGGTTGCTCGCAGGCCCGCACGGTACTTGTAACTTTCATATGGGCAATCCATTCAATAAAAAGTGTAAGGTCTGGATAACATTTGTGGGAATGGCTTACTAGCCACTTGCAATATGCATTTATTGTGACTACACTGGGTGTGCAGCGTGTGTGTGAGTAAGCGTTGCCAAAATATGGTTGTGAATGTGTGTGGGTTAATTCACACTTTGTGGTGGGAAGAAGGAGAGAGAGAGAAGATTTTGGAAGACTGACAGATTTGCGTGGAAGATGGAGAGGTACGGGATTTAAAAGGAGAGAGGAGGAAGGGACTCATTAAAATACATTCAGCTCATGAGATCAATTTAGATATCGATTAGGTGATTGATAATCGTACGAGTTCCCCCGAGATATCACTGTCAGGGAAGATGAAGGTTTAGCGTGATGGGCGAGTGTGCCTGTGAAGAGGGTAATACATTAGACTATGTCAGAGACAGATCGTATTCCAATTGTGACGGAAATGCAATCTGAAGTAGTTCTTGAGTGCCATGGCATGTTATGGCATTGAAAACAATTTGTTCAATCAATTTATAAGGTCGTAAAATTCTCCTTCACTTTTCTCTCACACGTCTACGTTCCATTTGGGCTCGTCGTTTCTCCTGCTTGAGCTTCCTTCGCACACAATAACCTCTTGTTCGTGATGCGTGTAATGGGCCAGCAGAAAGTGAAATAAAAGGAAGACAGGTAGCAAGTCTGAGGTGAACATCTCTCTCTCTACACAGGCTAATATTATATTCACAGTAACATCACATTTTCATTCCATTCCATTTGAGACCGAAACTTTTTAACCCAATCGCTCTCTTTGTCATCTCTCCCAACTTTCTTCGCCACAGCCAACTTCAATACTCCTCTCTACTTATTTACTCTCCATCCGAACATACTTACAATTAGTTCACTCACATTCACTAAAACTCCAATCTACCTCTCTCGTCCCATTACAATTTGCTCTCCACACAAATTCAGCCAACTTTTAATATATCCCTATTTAAAGGTAAAGAATTGCTTACCTATGCTTTCATCCCTAGTCACAGCATATATACACGTGTGTACTATAGATACAGACTTGCCTATATTTGCATTTATCCCACGTTCAATTTTCATAATCCAAATGCACTACCGTCTCTGTTTATTCTTGTCATGGACTAACGCTGAAGTATGCCAAAGTTACATGAAGAATAAAACCACTTAGGAAAATGAACACACTAATGCAAACATGTACTTGACCCGATGTTCCCAAGCAAAACGACGTGCATGTAAATGTATAGACTATTACACACCTCTTCAGGTTTTGCCATTTTGATTTCACAAGAGAAAAGATAGGAGCGTTTAAAGGGCTGCCTAAAGGTTGTCATTTGTTAGGAGTGGAATAAGGGAAGAAATTAATGTGTGCAGTAAAAGAGGCATAAGGGTATCTTGGAATAGTCTCGGACTTGTATGCGTTATAATAAGCGAAAGAAGTAGTTGTAGCCTTCAAGCAAGTGGAACACTGGAACTGCGTCGTTTAGCTCAAAGAATTCGTCTGCTACTCGAGAAGTGATGATCAAAGAGATGTAAAATCTTGTGGGTTTGAATAAAATACTCTTACCTAGCGACTTTCTCTTGTGTACACAACCCACACAGAATGAACCCATCGTAATTGAATGCTTTCACGTGGTCCCCAAAACTCAGAAGCATTTCAGGATTTCAGCTCCAGTCACTCTTTCCCCTCTAAATTGGAGATAACCAAAATTGCTCAAGTTATTGCTGTCGCCGAAGAGAAGAAAGCTCAGACATGAAATATAGTAGCATGCGTCGTTCCTACATTACTGGGCTGGAGCGATTCCTTATGAATTACTTATGATGTCTGGAAAGTTAATATACGTATAATATATATATATTCTTAGCTGGAAGGATCACGGGGTCGGTTCAAAATGAAAAAAGTTTAAAAATGAAAAGTTTACTTTTAATATGAGGAGTGAAAGAATGAGGGTGGTGGTTGGATTCGTCTTAGCTTTATTACTTCCTTGCCAAGGCTTACGGCCTATAATCTCATATTACTCATTTAATAAAACAATTTGTTTAGAGGAGATGATCAAATCAAAATCTCCATGACTCGCCTTTACGGAGGCTTATATCTTCTTCGGGTGGAGTAAACCGCTCTCGCAAACCATACGACTGATCTTGAGACTCTCTAAGCCACGAGAATCTCTGAGTACTTATAGAAAAGGTCTCTTCAGGGTTTTAGTAGATCCGCAAGCATTACTGCATACAACGAAATGATTATGGTGAGGAGAAAGTTGCACCCAAAACTACCTTCCGTATGTTTTGAACTGCTCAGTTTGTTGAAGATGGGACGACCCACTCTACACGGTCGTCATGAACTGTCATGTGTACGTGTAGAGTGAAAGAAAGGCTCCACAGTGGAGAGCGAACCTTGAGTCAGATAGATTTAAAGACCACCAGAAGGCATTTTCGTAATTTGTTCTAGTTTACAAGACTGAGACTGAAAAGAACTCTTATCTTCATTGCTTGTTCAGGTCTGAGAAGGGGTTTCCAGGACCTTGTCTTTTCATACCGTTCTGCTGAATCGAAGACAACATGACTCCCTTCCGGGCACTTTGCAGATACCATTTCGATTTTTTATGTTGTGTTTTCTAACTTTCTACCTCCATCATCTCTCTCCACCATTTCCACCACTCTTCAACATTATCTCACTACCAAAATGCACGTCTAGATTATATTTCCTCTCTCTCTCTCTCCGTATGCTCCATCCACATCGATTATATTCAACTTTAATATGAGTCTGCACTTGCCTCAGTTCCATACAACTCAACGTTGCTTGTTTGAGGAAACGGAAATTCATACAATTATGACGATGTAGCTCTATCAAAAGCATATCAAGGAAATTGGACACTAAACTTAAACTAGCCCACGTAGTTAATTCAATGACAAACTGGTATTTAAAGTGAGTGGGTAAAAATATTCTAAGCTGTAATTTCCTCCAATTTTCCCCAAAATGAGGATTATGATTTCTATATAATATCTTTGGCCTGGAGAACTGGACACGTGTGGGCTATTCACCCTGTTTCCCATAAAAAATTCACTTTCCTTTTAATTGGCTCTCCTCAATAAACCATTCATCTAATCCAAGAAAATATTTGTGTTTACCAAGAAAGTACAAAACGCCACGTGGACGATTTACAACTTCACAAGCATTTGTGTGCAATCACTTATGGACGAGTTAGATTTTAAAAGCTCGTACTTCAAAAACCGGACAAAGTCTTCAAATGTTCACCCAGTATTAAATCAAACTTGAATGATAAAATGAGTTTCCTATTAATGCGAGCAGATAAAAGAAACTATATCGATTGATCGAGTGTTCCAATCCATAATTTGAGTTTAGATATACTTTAAGTAATACACAAGCACGCGGAATTAACAAATCAATAATAGTATGTTCTGTCTTTGCCAGCAGGATATTTATGTGAAGGAGCATCCTTCAATATTTCTACGAGAGCTTTTCTTCTCTGTCCTTTTACAAGCAACAGTATGGAATCGTTGGACACACACAATATTGCTTTAACATTAGTGACCATAATTGTGCATTAGAATTTTCGAATGAAAATACACAATCATCACAGAACTATCAACAACCGAAAATTTTTAATTTCTGTCCCAGTAAATTTAATTCTGCGGTAGATGGTCGGAGCATGTCAGAGTAAATAAACAATCAATTCTTTCCCTGAACTGGTCTTTGGTACTTTGAACTCTGAATATATCGAAATTACTTGATTTCTCCCGAAATATTTACTCCATTTCGAGCTTCATTGTGTTCAAATGTTTATTCTGTGCATTGTTAGTCCCTAAACAATTACGGTTTTTTGCACTTCCAGGTTTGAGTTTGTAGAGACTAGCAGTGAGAAACAACAATGAATTAGTTTACCACTAAAACATGTTTTATTCTGCCTTCTATGTCACGACAAGGAGAGTAGCGTAAATGAATAATGAATTTCAGAAGCCTCATGTCGCATCGTAGGCACGGCAAGTGACATGATGTCTTCATACGGAGCAATTTGCTATGAATTGTCAAGTAGGAACCGAACCGAAGTTATTATCCATTCAAAATAATTGAGCTGTCCAGCTACACACTCACTTTCTCTGTGACAATGACACTCTAAGGACTACACGACTAACTAGAGAGAATAAGACTCCCTCTTAAGATGCCTACACACGTAGTTCGCTTCATTCCCTCCCCTTCTTCATAAGTTATCATAAGTTTCGAATTTCCTTTGCCGTAAAAAACTGCCTGAGTACGCCTCAAACTGTGTTGAACTCATATAAAAGATTTAGACTCCCAGGCGTACACTCAGAATACGTAAAAATTGACGTTTCAAAGTTCACTGCTTGTTTGTCAGTCTCTTTCAAAGGGTGAACATGGGAAATTGTCCTACAATATTTACCTACCTTTCCTCTCGACTGGATGAAAAACATAATCATTGACACACCGAGTGACAACAACTGTACGTCGTTTTGGCTGAATGAAGTTAATAGATTGTTGTGTCAAATTATTATGCTTGTCTAGTACATACATCATGTCGTTCGCTTATCGTCACAGCATTTCTTTTCTGTGTACTTTCTTTTCTATTGATTATTTGTGTTGTAATTCTTCGATTTAATAGAAATTACTCAATTAGTTGTATAAATGTTCTTTTGTAACCTTATCAAATCGCTGATGGGTTACGAAAGGCTTGTGTATTAAGTGTGGAATATAAATGAAATGTGAGATTCCAGTTACTTAAAACCGGGTCTTCGTAATACACTCCACATCTATCAGACACACGAAATAAGGGTTAATTGGGAATGGCAAAGAAGAGGAAACGATGAGATCACATTATATCCGGTTACTGTTGCAGTAGGTAGTGTAGAGTGTTGGAGTGAGGTCACAAAACTCATCGAGATCAGTTGGTACATGAAGGGATAATAAGAAAATAAGAGGATCATAAATAGTTCAGTTGAAGTGGGGAAATAAGAGGAAGGTGTTCATAATAACAATGATGGTGGAGAAAACCTGTCTGATCAGTTAGTGGAGGATCTGTGAATTTACTATGCGGGCCGTTATTGGAACACCACACAAGAATATATAAGATTTGGCGTGAGACTCCGTTGGGAACGAAGGTGATATTATTAAATGAGAATGGGGTTATCTATCTCTCGTTGTATCTCATTCCACCTTTCTCCTCTCTACCTTCACATTTATTTTATTTCATTCCCACACACCCTGACTTACTTTTAGCCCGTGTGGACCCAACAGAATCCCCAGAACGTTATTATTTTTATACACACACCACGACTTTCTCCACACACACACACACCACACACACACACGTTATATATTCCTTCCTTTGCCTTTAAACTCGTTACCATCTCGATTTCTATCGTAAACCTTCACACACACTAACATAGTTTCGTACGCAGAGATAGAAAATAAACAAAGTCGATGGGAGAGTGCAGAGACCACAAGAGATGGAATACTTTCTCTGTGTTTGTTTTTCCACAAGTACATCCTTCCACCATTCTTGTCGCTATTATTGGTCTACAAACATTTTTCAACTGAAACCTCTACTGTTTTTTGCGTGCTATTGACGACTCTAAAATTCTGAAATTGAACCCAATTCCACAAAAATAACTTCAAGGACAATAGGTCCAATTCTATATAGGTGTATTCATCGATTCGCAAATTGGCTACGGCATTTCTCCTTGTTACTCTTCTCCATGTTCCAGGATATCTGCATTCCAGAGGAATTCTCCAAGTGAACGTGGATTGTGCCAGTACCACTGGTCATGGAGCAAAGCGGATTTCTGTATCAAAATGCAATTACTTTCTTCTTCAACTTCTTTTGCGTGTATGTAATATGTATACGTGCCTTTGGGCTGTGGAAAATAGAATGTACATCGACAAGACACACACAGTCAAATGTCGACTTGAGTAAGAAAATGTTGATTCTCCAGAGTGGAAGGATTGTGTATATCACTGAACCTGCACTCGCTTGCATAAGTGGCTGTGTGGAAATGTGAAATGTCTGAGAAAGTACAGTTTGTAGTTTTAATAACGTTAGCCCGTACTTCCTTTGGTTCTGTTGGGATGTATGAAAGATTAATCTGCAGTCTGTAGGTTGTTCGGTAGTCTTGTGTGTGAATCTCATAGGTGTACAATTTAACCTTGTTATTCTCCTTTGGCAATTCTACATAGCATGGTAGCAGCAGCTACAGTGGAACAGGGTCGGTTATTTGAAAAGGTCTGGCTCTGTAGGTAGGCACACATGTAATAAGCATGTGCTCAGGCACAAAGACCTTTCCAGCATTCAATATAGCGTTGAATCAATTACGAAACATGTCAGAAAAGGACGAGTAACTCTTTTGAGACTCTACGGAGCATTTCTAATCTCTTCAAGCGTTCGTTTATTCTCTTGTATGTTAAATAGTAATCTTCCAAAGGGAAATAAATTACTGGCAGTCATTGTATCTTACATCCTACTTTTATGACTGAGTAACGTATTATCGCATAAGTTAGCATGCTTTTGTAGTCTATGCTCACAAGGTTCGAAGTGCTAAGGTTGGTTGTAGAATGCTTAGGCCGATTGGAGGTCGCATATTTAGCACTTTCTCTTCCAAAAGTTTCTAGGCACTCCTTCACAAACAGTGACAGCTGGATGGACAAGTAGACACGGGGATAGACATCGAGGTGAGAAAAATCTATACAAGGCAAAGAAGCTCACTTAGCAGATACACAAATGGCTTCAGACGAAGTTGTGCTCCGTTTTTGTGAACGAAATTAGACAGCCTCGTTTGCTATAAACACTTCGAATGGGAGGAATGGGTGTACCCTACTTTAAAATGCATAAATTGTATATCTTATCACTTGGTTAACAAATGAGCACTTCAGGTGATTCATCATAAGTTTCATAAGGTTCCTTTCAAAACACCGCAACTTGGGGGTAACAATGTAATTCTCATATGAAGCAAGTAGAGTTCAATCGAACACCATCATAGAATGAAGTGTCTTTCGGCTTGCCAAATCATTCGCTTCTCGGCTCAATTTTAAGAATCGCATAGACGCACGCTTTCCTAGAAATTTAGCCTTTGTCAGTGATTCAATCATTTCCAAAAATACCTTCAGCCCATCTAAATTAACCTTGGCTCGAGTTAATTACTGTTATTTAGTAAATTGCGTGGAAAAAGAGGAGACTCAAACAATCCATCGATTAGTTTCAGTTGTCAGAAATTGTCAGCCGACATACAGTCAGGGAAGAATGCAAATTATGATGCTACGCAGTGTGAACGCCCATTGGAATTGCTTCATAACCTGAGACACTTTGTGTGGCAGACAATGGGAAGTGTTTGAGAGGACTCTCTGCGGAGTTGTGTTGACATTCACAGCTTCATTGGACTGGAGGCAGTGGTGAAGTCATTGGATTTGTCATGACGGAGGAATCAGGAGGGAGTCGCGCGCTGCGTCTCACTCGATCGGGTTTGAAGTGAAGAAGAGAGTCTTCTAATCTCTTTCTCCAGCTCATACAAATAATATCATTGCTGTTGAATATCCCCCAAGGTTACTTTTCTCGGTGTACAAATTGAAATCACATTTTCATTCCCAAACCTGACCTAAATCCTTTCAGATCTGAGTGTGGTGACTGCACGTTCCTTCTGCCCGTCCAACTCCACGAGGGAAACCCTCTTTGCATCAAACATCCTATCGTATATCATCATCCTAATCTAGGATTTGAGATAGAGACAGCTCATTCCTTCTCCGTTTCCTCCTGCATGAAATAAAGCTTAGAAATCCTTTAGAAATATTTTGTGGGGACTACAAGTCCTCTCTCTCTCTCTCAGGATATCTGTAGATCCGAGGAAAGAAGGATTTGGTTGCAAAGAAGTAAATTGTGTCGAATAAACAGAGCGCAAGTCCGGACTATAATCTGTCTTCTTGAGCTACTTCCTTCAATGTTGAATGTGCGTTAGTCGAGAGTCCCGTTCCTTCCTTCACAAGATTGGCATGGCAAGTGGCAATCCACGACTATGTAAACTCCACTTTTTCCATTCCTCCAATCTGGCTGCTCTCTAACTACTTGGGTACAAGTCAAGATCATTTAAACATTGATTTGCAAGATGTACTTGAACAAATCTCTCTCCAAAACAGACTAAAAGCCAAAGTAGTTCGGGTGTGCGGCCAAATCCTTCCAACTTGGTAGTTCAAACTTATTCCCTCTGCTAAATGATACGAATTTCCTCAATATGAATCCCAAACTAACATTGTTTCTTACACACAGCGTCCTACCTTACAACCTTACATATACTATATGGACTTTTGTTCTCTCTCTCTCTTCTCGCGTGCGTAACTCCTAACCACTGCAATTTCACCGATCCAGCTCCACAGATACAGACTTACTTTCTCCCCAAACACAATCGCCTCTACATTCACCAGCTACGTCTTACACCTACACGCCATACCTACATCGAAAAACATCGACAGAGGAACACTTTTTCATTTGCCCTGTTGTTGCACACGCTTCAACTAAGTGTCCGACTTGTTTATTACATTCCAGTTGGACACTGCAAAAAGTTTTACGCATGGAATAGATCACTTATATGCACACTTAGCCTAATGCCTTCGACCCTCGCAGCAACACAATAATATCCTCGTGCTAAATCGATCCACAAACACACACACACCAATTCACATTTCTTTATTTAACTCAACTAACTTCTCTCTCCCATTATTATTGTTATTTCCCTCTTTTCTTACTCCAATAAACTTGATTATGTGTGAGGCTTCTACTTTCCTCGTCTTTAAATACCCTCGTGTACTCACCAACTACAAACTACCAAGCGAAAAATGTATTTCCACTCTTTCTTGGGACCTTCTCCCATCCTGTGAACTCCTTTTTATGTTCGTGCTTTCCCCGAAATTGAATGTTATTCTTGCTACAGTCATATTATGGTCATTCTCAACTCTGGCTTTTGTACAAACTTACGATTGCTTACTCCTCAAACTGTGTGTGTTCCTTATGTAATAATACGAATACACGGGTATCTACTGATTTACTAAAGACATTCATACTGTAATTCTAACTTGGTAAGTGTATATACACAAAAAATATCTCGAAGCGCAATCAAACAACAAAACAAGTTTTTTTCAATTTGTATCAGTTCGTTATTTTCTCCAGTCGGCAGTCAGGAGTAGAAGAATTGTATTAGGGTGATAGATAAGTTTGTACTTATCCTTTTGAAGATGGATAGATCTGTCCCACACTCAATTCACTCTACATTCATGGCTGAAGTTTAGTTTCAATGCAAAAAGAGAAGCAGTGTAGTCTTATATACCAATTTCCCTCCTTCAATTACCCACGTATGTGGGCACACTACTCACTGAGCTTGCCACACATAAAAAGTCAGATTGTACCGAAAGAGAAAGCGATAAAAGAAAAAGTTGGAGAAAGTAGAGCATTTCTGTTTTGGTGGTAGGAATTCGAATTGGTAGCCAATAGCCAACCGGGGTTTCCAACACTCCCCCCGTTTGAAGTATTAAGGCTCTGAATAATTAATCGTGATGGATTTCGGAACGAACGGATACAACTCCTCTGAAGTAAAAAACACTGCGTATGATACAAAAAATGCAGTGTGGTCTTTTTCTACCGATTTCAAAGTGTAAAAACCCAAACCACATTCCTATACAGTTCTTATGCAACCAGTGGGGAGCGGCTGTTTTTAATGCTACGTGGCCAATTCTTTTGGGAAATTCCCTGCTAAGAACACGCGCTATTGGGTTACACTGATTACGCAGTTTCATTCGAAGTATTGCATGTATACTCCTTTAGGCTTCTCTTTGTAATTACGAGAACTTTGAAAATGATTCCGTGAAACTTAAGTAGAGAATTTAACTCTTACAAAACGTCGCGTCATTGGAATGAGCTCTTTGCATCCGGTGTCCTCGCACAAGCATTGGGAAATTAATTTGGTCGTAAGTAAATAAGCGTACATGGGTGAAGTAGAATGTACTGTGTGATCTTTAGACGACTAAGTGGAGAGCCGATCTTAAATGGAAGTATGGAAGGTAGTGTAGAGCATTAGGTTAATGATGTTCTCTATTGAATCGCCTTGTTCTTTTCTCCATGTCTCCATCCCTTCTGAGATGCACGAAGACACTAAAAGTTGACACGAAGTTATCATTATCATGTTGAAGATCAGAATCAAATGTCAAGCTTAATGACGACCTTCATGCGACGGTGTCTGTAGCACTGCACTTGCATTGTTTCACGCTTTCACTTCGTGCTTATGCTAAACACTTAAGAATCCAGACAGACATGCATACTTGCTATTGCAGATCAAATTTAACGAAAGCATGAGAGGAAAGCTTTCGTCTCTTATAGCCTATATAATTATAGGATATTCTTTACTGGAAATCCCAGACATATAGTCACATTGCAGGTGAGATGTGTATCGTTAAAAAGGTTGCATTGTTATGCCATATGTTCATTTAGAATTAGCGTAGGTGACATGCACATCCTCATTCATTAGTGTGTCCCAAGAAGTGAAAAACCGTAAATTGTGTACATGGTCTAAAGGGATAAGTGACCCAGATGCTGGCTACATTGAGACCCTATCATGTGACTTGGAATAAAGTTGTTATGAACATCTAGTTCGTTAGTGTTGACTGTGTAATGACACCGATGTCCAAATAGTCGGTTCTTTTTGTCACCGAGATAGCTAGTTAATTGGGTCATAAGTAAATAACAAGATTTGATCAGATATCCTCAATTATTTCTGTAAGAGTTCTGAAATTGGGAATTGTTAGAAGGAAAACAAATGAAAAAACTCGTGCAAGTCAGAACAATTCTTTGGGAGAGGGGAAATTGGCAGGAAAAGCTGAAAGTAGGTAGGATGTCGAATCTTCATGCTCGAGAACACTTTCTTGTTGTGTTTATTCGAGAAACATGATTTCCCGGTTGCTTGTCGTGTAGGTATAGAGTCTAGGTAGCTGTGGAGCTGTAAGCGAAGTAAGTCAGAAGGGTTTGAAGAAGTTTCTCTGTGGATGTTGGTGAAGTTAAGTAGTAAGTGAAGTAAGAGCGATAACGGAGAAAGAAGAAGCAGATGAAAGATGTTGTTTGTTGGTCATGTCATTCTGTTCAGGCTTATTAACTTCAACGATCAAGGGAAAGAAAGTTGGAGGAGGTTGATTGTTCTTCGCATTTAGTTGGGTGGTTGCTGGCCAGCACTCATCGGGGCTGTTGGAGAGAAGAACTGCCAACAGCCAAGTAAATACCTCAGGAAGGTTCGTTAGCATGTATCACCTCGTAGAATGGGTGTGGAAGGAGGGCAGGATTCCACTTCAAGGCTTTGTACAGGTGATTCCAGTCACTAAATGTACTCGTGTGCCCTTTGTTCGCTGAAAGAGTTAGAATTAGTAGAACGAATAAGTAATGATGGAGTTAAGAAGGTGAGCTAACAAACTTTCTGGGAGCTCATTACATTAGGGAGTTTATTATTATCTTTATTATTATGCCCATGTTAGAGTGTAGGGCGACTAAGTAAGACACGCCAGCGACCAAGGAAAAGAACATCTCGTTATGGTGTTGATGAGATTGCTCTTATTAATAAAACCATTTTCTTGGGTGTAAGTGATGCTAGACAGGAATCATTGTGTGTGTAGGCAATCATAAAGAGAAAGAGTACCTCTCCTGGTTTTGTATGCAGCCCATTTGATCCCCCTAATGACTCTCCCTACTTAACATAATGCTCTTTTGTGTCTTCCTCGAGTGTAGCCTTGTTTCAAAAAATACATCGCAGATTGCCTTCTTCCAACTCTCAGGCCACGAATGACAAAAGACTGATAAGACTACACACGGTTAATTTTATATCCCTTTGGATCTAGTGGAAACACTTACACTTATGTACCTCCCGACATTCACTTCCAATGAAACTTTCTAGTTCAAAAGACCAACCAACTTATTCCAGTCTCCTCAAACTACGAGCAATAAAGGACTTCTCTCCAACCAGATAAACTTCAGGGAGGTTGCATAAATTATTTAATATTGAAAGAACTCAAGTCTAATTGCTGTAACGAAAACTTCCGTCATTAAGAAACAAATATGCGTCGAACTTCTCTACATGAACTGCTTGCAAATTTAACCCACTAATCTTGCAAATCCATCTCAGCCCAAGTAATAAGGGGTATTATAATTATACAGTCTTCTTCCGAAACAAAAGATAAGCAAATCAAAGCAATAAAACTATAGAACAAATGGAACTGTTGTCTTTTTTCGACGAGATTACGTTCCCAGTAGTTTTAACCAAATTTTTCCGTAGTAAAACATTTCCACTCAGAATTAGCTCAATGTTTATAAACATTTCTAACAGATTTTTTTCAACCCAATTCAAACAATGTTGCTACAACTCAGACAAAGCCGATTACTGTCAAGTATGCTACAATAAACACTCATTATTCGTAACATGACATGTATCATTAATTAGAGATTATGTGGGCCGCACGAGAGTGCAGCCTCTCGAGTCGCTGCTTCTCCAAATCTTCGTTTCTATTCATCTCAACTCTTTCTTTGAAATCTCTGAAGCTCCATATTCCTTCCGAATAGCCAACGAAAGACTCTCTGAACTTCACTAAAAAATAACGTGGGGCTAGTGTATATCCATTATAAACGAGAAAGATCAATAATTCAACCGTCAAGAAGACAAGATGGGGTATACTTTAAAAATTCCCTGTATTTGTGTCCAAACATCAGTTCTGAGTAATGTTTTTAATATTTACGAAGCACCGAGAGAATGAAGCAACGTAACAGCAGCTATTACGAAACTTGTCAAATGGACTGCATTGTAATTAATCTGATGAGTCCTGCTGCAAAGTTTACACACAGTTCTAGCATTTCTAGCTCACAAGTCGCTGACAGGCTAACTACATATAATTCCTCAAATAATTATCATCCAGTTCTTGTTAATTAGCCAACCAAAATATTATGAAGTTAGCACGTAAGAAGACTAGAGAATTAGGAGACTTACACGACTAAAGGACAAGCAGAAAGGTTACGCTATCTACTCAGAAGTTCTACACGGGCATTGTCGTAACTATAACTAACTATATATACCTTGTGAGTCTAGTTGATCACCTCCGACGGTTAATAAGATAACATAGTAAGATTTCGTACAAAGTATTAGGTGAAGAACACTGAGCTGTTGGAAAAAGAAACGATAATGAGAGAAGCAATAAATCACTTCTTTTAAGGAGCTGGTTGCCGAAGAAAAATAGTGTGCACACATAATACAGTTGAGTAGGAGTGTGCGAGTAAAAATGTAACGGGGAAAGCTCACGACGAGTGAATAGTGAGAAACGCCAGGCGTTTCAACATTTCCAGTTGCCAGTGTCTTAAGCTTAAGCAGCTCGAGTCGCAATGAAAGTCAGCAAGTTTTGCCCGAAGAAGCGCACCTTTTTATGTTCCATATGTATGATGATCGCGTGGGATCGGGCAGTGTCTTTCTTTTATGCATTAAAACATTCAGAATACAATTAACTTCTTTGACAGCCTCGAAGAAAAATGAATGTTGAACATGATAAATTGGAATTCCATGCAAAAGTAAGTCACTCTGAAGTGTGGAAAGTCTTGCAACCTTTATTATATTTCTTCGGGGTGTCTCACACACACATGTGCGAAATAATGGGGAGAATTCGTTTCGCACCACAAATGAAATACGAAAACCACAAACACATATAAATTATGAGTGTTACAGAATAAATCCTGAGCTTCCTCGCGTAAACTTCAATAATTGACTTATTGTCTTGGGTAGAAAGGAAGTGTGCAAAAATATTGCTCCACATAATAATAAATTGGAAGGTTGGAAGGAGGACAGAAGAGCTGAGACAGGTTTCAGTCAGTTTAACCGGCCACATGATGAACGTATAAAGTCCGTGAAAAATTAGTGGAATTTTCTCCCATGGAATGGAATTGACATTAGAAGTAATCTTTATCTAGCGTGATGACTTAAACTATCATTGGAATAAGCAAGTACAAATAAGTGGAGGAATAGTCCATTAGGCCAAGAAGATTGTTCCTCCCTTTGTCTGTTGCATTTCGTGCTGCATGCTATTAGTATAAGGTCAAATATCTACGCATCCATCTATCGACTTTTTAAGTCTGAGTTGCTGACACATATTGGTCGATATCCTTCTTATCTACATCATTGAGCAAATGAGAAGGTAAAATGATAAGTCCATGACTGACAGTGTCTACAGCTTTCACTAAGCTGAGTAGTCCCTCTAATACGATGATAAGTGGTTATCCGGTGATCGCTTGTCAAATGGTGTACGCTTTCGCGTTCCATCCAACCGTATCTCTGTGTGTGTAAAGGTTGGGCTAAATAAGTAGTAAATTAATTTGATACGTGTGTGTGTCTACCGCACACTCCCTATAATAGTCGTCCACACAATTTGCTACGTGTACTGTTAGTTGTTACCGTGTGGAATCAAACATGCATGGATAGTTGATAGCAGCCGGTAGTAGCCGTCTACACTTCGCCCGTGTAAAAGTTTTCTTTACTTGATTCTGTCCTGTCATGTTAAATAGTTACGAAAGAAAGTGGAATCTATGACAGTGAGATTTATGGACTATTGAATGAACTCCACACGCAATGATAGTCCACTACTGTCCACATAATAACGCGATCGATCGATTGACGCAGTTTATGGTTTAAAAATCAATGTTTCCAATGACAAGGCGGAGGGGAAAGCACTCATAAAAAACCTGTGGCAATTGGCATCGATGTTGCTTGTGATTCTTTCATGTAATACGGGGAACACACACACACACACACACACACCACACACAAAGAAATATTATTATGAACTAATTACTGCATCTCACGTACACCTTTTGGTCCTGCGGGACAGAGGAAACTGAATGGTTAATTATTTCAGTCTGCGTTTTCCTCAGTCACTCCAGTAAGAAGAGAGACACGTTGATGGGGAGAAAGTGAATTAACAAGCATATGTGTGAGTTGTTCATCCTGTGCTTAGTGAAAGGCCGGATGGTTTCATGGAATAACGTGAGTAGCGTAGGCCACAAAACACAGTGGGAAAAGAGCTTAAGTGTATTGACTCAAGGTGTTCATATATATATATTCATATATCTATATCTATAGAGAGTGAATTATTTGGAGTAGACGAAGGTGGACCACTAATGCGGAGTATCAGTATCAGGCGGACCAAGTGTAAATAAACAATGATGCCAGTATCATAAACTCAGCCATGTCATCGTCTGTTTTTCTTATGGCTTACTCGTCTTTCCTCCTTTCTCTTTCCTCACTAACATCCCATAATCCCTTCCCTGATTTTACAAGAATCAACTCTCTCAACAAGAATCTGTAGCAGCCAACATTACCACCAGGCAGCCAACAACCACACACACCACTTGGTGTAAACGATCCTTGTGTACATTGTAGTCTGATGTATGAGAACGACATCGCAAGAACAACCTTATGTAATGAATTTATGCTTTAATGATTTCCTTCCCAGATTTCAACCATATGAATTAGATGGACAAATAAATGGAATCACGTGTTCCTCTATAAACTCTAAAGCTCTCTCTCTCTCTCTCTGTATATACATTTATAATATACACAGTTCTCCTTTCCTTTTACTTGGCAGTTGCCACACTGTCGATTTTCCAAAGGAAGTGTTAATTAAAGCATTTCACTTGCATGAACGATAAACGACGAGTTCAAACACTCGCAAGCAATAGTCTTATACGTTATTGTGTGGGATTCTATTTTGATGGAAATACTTTAGCCTCGTGCACAATGTACAAAGGTTTCATAAACGCTAAACCAGTAGCGAGAATTTAGTTGCATGTCAGGCCCACACCAACATTAGCATGTAATATTAAATGAGCTCGTATCATTATCACACGTGTTGAACACAAAGCTCAACAGTGTTCTTCCAAAAATAGTAAAATGGGAATTTCAAATGGCTTTCATACTTCGTACTATTCTACTGCGTATGGTATAACCCTACATACATTTCCCATTCACATTATCTACACTTCGAGGAAAAATTTACATACGCAGTTTCTCAGAATGCTAAAAGCTACATTTTTGGCGACAATTTTATTGCAACTAACCCACCTTAACGCCTCAACTGGTATAAATTATGTGTATGTTTTGCAACTAGACGAGATAGAACGAAAGTCTAATAAAAATACATATTTAATCAATATCATACTTACAGTAGATTGTAATTTATTTTATGCTTCTTTTATATTCATAGCACGAAATCGATATATTCTCCCTAAATTAAGTATTGTTTAAATGGCGAAAGCTCTCGCAGCATAAGTAGTGTTGACTTTAAACGTACGTAAGCTGACTTAGAGAAATCAAAAGTTCTTTCAATTGTCTTGAACCTGTAATCTGAACTTTTGCTTGTCAGCAACATGATCCCATCAAAAAGTTGTATTTGCATCAACGGTCATGAAAAAAAACTCTGTTTGAATTTCAGCAACATTTGTTTTTCTTTTATATTCTTTTATCCGGAGAGACGATAAATGAATTCAAGTTCTCAAGGTTAAATTCATCCGAATTTCTCATCCACAAACATAAAATCCTTTTGTAGGATAACAATACAAAGTGAAAGTACTTGAAGTTAGTGACTAAGATGGATAAAAACAAAAAAATAAGGTGATGTTTTTGAGTTTAGTGAAGTGAAACTGTGTTAA
>JAQGAC010000240.1:0-32396 GCA_034696585.1 Isotomurus maculatus
TGGGTATAAATTATTAAGCGAATGAAGATTATTGCTACTTGCAGTAACCTAACAGTACAAAAGTATAGTTAATTTAATTGGGGGAATCCACATGGCAGCTACTGGACTGGAATCTTACAAATCAGTGGAACAGTATACATTAATATTAAAAGACGTTAGTGGATCCAGGCATGGTTATGGACCTTCTACTGGTAAGTTTATTTGAAAGACGGAATAGAGTTTTGGTTGTTGGGTTCACCTTTCTATACAAACGCTGTCTCAATACGTATGTCAGCTATCCTCGATGACGGCGGATGCGGAGAAGCACCCGTTGGACTTGACATGTAGGTGGTTTTCTTCGACAATTTTTTGAAAATTGTTGAGGTTTTCAGAATTCGAAGGAGGTTGTCTTCGAATTTTGAGTATGCTTAAAATTTGTTAGGAGTGTGTTTTGGAAATTTGAGGTGGTTTGGGAATTTTCAGGAGGTTGTTTTGAAAGGCTTTTCATAAAATCGGGCTAAAAGTTTTTAGAAATTCTTGTGATACGATACCTGAGGTGATTTCACTTTGCGGGTTTACGCAGGCTTTAAGGCTGAGATCCTTGATTGCTTTGGGAATTCCAGAATTGTTGTAATAATTCTTGTTTTTATTGTTTCCTTGATACACGCTTCGCCAATGGTAGTTAAAAGAATTTGGTTAATATTCCTGGCCGTCCCGTTTAACTATGTCTAGCCCGTCTGTGAGGGAAGGGAGCAAAGTTATACACATGAGAATGGAGATGAGTTGTTAAAGTCTGGAATTGAGATGAAATGCTTTTTGAAGTCACAGACCCACTGGCCGGTTTGTCCCGATAAACTTTATTAAATTGAATGGTGGTACTTCCAAAGTTGGTGGATGCATTTAATTGTTGCTTGTATTTCGAAACTTAAAGTTCAACTCTTCCAAAGAACTCCAATTAGTAAAGTAATTAGTAAAGCAGTTAGTGATATAATTGCTAGTGGTTAATTGTATCTGAATTATTGAAATGGTGGGTGCGACGCCCTTTGTAAATGTCGGGTCGTGAACATGGTCGATTTGCAGGATGAGCCTAGGGTGAGTTCACAGATTTTGAGTCTTTGTAGCTCGGTCATTGCAATGTTCGTCTCTGGGCGGGATATTCGAGTTCCTCCAGTGAGCAGACAATGAGTGGCGGTTCCTTGTTTAAGTCTGCACAGTTTCTTAAGAGGCCTTGGATTTCAAACTAGAACTCCAAGTTCAGTTGGACACGAATCGTTGTTGTGAAGATATCTTTCTTGCAGATTAGTGTTCACTTGGATCGTAGCGTCTCTCGGGTTTACGCCTAATGTCAGCATCGTAAAATAGTAATTCGTTACCGTTTTTGTGTTTTGACCGGGCCAATCATATCTTGCTTCTGGTTTCTTCATTTTTCAAAAGACTCCATCGGAAATCCTTTCCAGTTTTTGACCTGTTGGGCTCTGCTTGGATTTGATTAACTCACGGCATTCCGTTTCTGAGATGTAATCTTTGTTCTCCGCTGTGGTTTTGGTGTGAGATCCAAAGAAGAACCATGTTGCTGATGAAGTGTCTGTAAGCCTCGAGCTTTTCGAAGATGAAAGTGATGCCAAATACCTTCGAGGGTTCGTCAACTGGAGCTAAAGGACAGGTGATAGCCTTTGGTATTCTCCACACCAGTCCGTTGACCCAAGATTTTCTGTAGTAGATGGAAGTTGGTTTTCGTTCCAAACTAGTGAAGAGGTTGTTGATGGCCATTTCTACTTTGGCGCCGTTGGCAAGGTGATCGTTGTACGGAAAGACTTGAGTTGAAATCAGGCACGCTGTCAGAATCAAGAACTTCATGAAGGAGGATGGAATAGGCGGCTGCTGATACGTAGATAAGATTGGAACTTGTGAATCCAGGATTCTTGAAGGCTAATCGACTTCAGACCACGCTATGTTAACGGTGGTGTTCATTTTTCATAATAATGATAATGTGTGCACTGTTGAGATGCGTAGTGGGGAATGAGAAAGAAATGAGGCAGTCAATCGTTGTGGAATTCAGAGTTAAGGTTAAACGTAGTTAATGTTTTGGCCTTAAATTGTACGGTCAATTGTCTTGTTCAACGTCATTGGATTTTACTTTGTATGGTTTAAGATTGTTTATGTGAATGTCTTTGACCTTGTTTATATTTCCAAACAATGGAGTGATCTTGTAATTGACTGCTTTTATTTTCTTCGTTATGACGTAAGGTCCATACCAGTGAGACTGTAGTTTGGGGTTAATTCCTCGTTGTCTTCGGTGTTTAAAGGCAATCACCTGATCGCATTCATCCATTTCTAATGGTGAATGTTTCTCATTGTATTTTGGTGACACTTGTTGCCTTGAGGATAATTTCTTTTGCTTTGTTCCTCGCAACTTCAAATATTGCGAGTTTTTCATCGATGTCCTTGATGCGACTGATGTAAACGACGGTGGAAATTGGTGGGCGGCAATAGACCAGGAAAAAGGGTGATTCGCGGGTGCTTTGTGATGGTCACGCGTGGAGTGAATTTGGGTAGGAAATGTGGAAGCTATTAGTGAAAATATGTAGAGTCGATTTGGTATTTTGGTAAGGATATTGAATGATAACTTATTGCCTGGACGGTTTATTCGTGTATTTTATACGTTTAGTAAACAATGAAACAATGTGCATTGGTACTTTAGTGGGGACTGAACCAATGTTGATTCAATTAAGAAACAATGGGGAGTAATTGGGGCGAAGAATTGGTGGGCTGCATGGGGTTTAACCTGAGTGGGGGCGTCCTCTGGTCTCTAGCCGGTCACATCTCCGGCGGGTTGTGAAGCTGGTCCTCCAGCTTGAGCGGTGTTTGATTTTGCAGTGGTTCCGCCGATGAAATGAACTTCTTCTTTTTCCACAGCCATAGGTACCGTTTTGATGAATTTAATTTCTGGAATCGAGTTTGTTTTCTTATCTTCCACTATCTGGGGAGGATTATAGCTGTCCGGAGGAGGTGATGTTTCCATGGGTGTCGCTGTGATTACCTGTGGAGCTTCGTCTGTGTCCATCTCCTTTAGTAACTCGTCTTCTTCGTGTTGGAGTAGAAGAAGATTTTCCGTCTCAGGTGAGGAATTTCGATCCACTTTATCCATATTTCACAATATGGATAAAATTTCCGCTTAATTGATGACTGGCCGGCGTTCTTGGAAGCGGTGTTTGTTGCACCGGCGTTTGGGTGGGTGGTGGTGGATTATTTCCTCTTGCCGTTGATTCTGCGTAAGCTAGACTGTCTATGAGTTTGATAGCGATTGGCTCCCTTGGATATTTGTAGAAATCTTTCGGACGCCACGGCATAGCCCTTCCTTGTTGGTGACGAAATTTGGTGTTGGCTGGCACCAAAAGTGTCTCGTGGTAATTCCAAGAACAACGCTTTCGGTTAAAAATTGAAGCCATTCGGAAGACCATAGGGTGTGAATTAGGGTTAAGAATTGTTTTGATTCCACGATCGCCATTAAGTCTGATGTCCAATTATGAAGTATGATCTGGTTCATTTCACTTTCGTCAAATGCAGCGATTTCAAAGAAGATGGATTATAGTCACGTTTACTCGGTTCTACCAGTTGCTAATTTTTCTAATTAACGTTTTGGCTAACGATGAGACATGTTCTTGTTTTGGTGTACAACAGAAATAGTGAAAGCGTGATATGGAAGCAAGCAAACTTATTAAAGCAAGGTAATGAATTGTATCCGTAATTAAAAGTACAAAAGCATCAATGCTTAAGCTTTCCGATAAAAAGTCGATAAATATACGCATTTATTTTCGATGCAAGCTAGACTAGGTACGCACAACCTTATGTTTTAATTTCCTTTCTTTTCAAAAACGAATATCTGACAGAACCCTACTTACCAGTTTTCATTTATCTTTTCTTTATTATTGTGGTTTAAGTTCAGATTTCTGTTCCTTTTCTAATTCACATTTCACTATTCTTGCTTTAAAGTTGTAGGGGCTTTCATGATAGTCTTCGCTAATTTCCTATTCATTAAAGCTATGTAAAGGACTTCATTGGTCATATCTTCATGTTCCCATCTGTCACCTAATTGCTGGATTATAGTTTCTTAAAGCCTTACATTTGCACGATTCAGCGTTTAGTTTCTGCGGCGAGGTATAATTTCGGGTTCAATGTTTGAAATGTAAGAGACCAGATTGATGCGAGTTTACATTTGTACGATCAGAATTATAATGTTGGAAGGTGGTAAATTATTCCAAAATATGCCCGGTAGTTGTTGCTCATGAGATTGTCTTACTTACATTTTGCATCATTGCTGTCAGACAAATATACGGGGAAACAACCTGCTTGTATTACAGGTCAGTTTGCCATGATATTTATTCCCGTTAAAATCAGTACCAATTCATTGGTGGGGTCAGTCTTTCTTGCAACAAATATAAAAGGAAGTTCGTATCCCTGTGGTCGCATACTTTCTGAAATAAGTGGTTGTTGAAATTCATCGTGACCTTCAGTTCAGTCTCCGTTTGGGTTTAATTGTACTCGATGTAGTTGGATTATGCTGTGTCGAGGGTTTGTGAAAACACTTAATTTTTTTATCGACCGCTTGTTATAATCAAAAGCTGGGTTCATAATTCCAAAAATTTGAAACACTGGAATTTTGTTGAAGATAATTAAATAAGCCCCATATCACCGGGTCTAAAGGTGCATTTTGTGTGTTAGTTTCTATTCTCTGCTGCGGAATCTGCGATATTTGTCATTTAGCTCGGTGGATCTTAAAAGGATATTCTCGATTACTGTGTTTTAATGACTAAAGAATTTATGTACATGATTTTAGAAATCCACTGAGCAAGGTATTTTCAGGTTAACTGATTCATTATCAGAATGACGAAACTCTACCTGTGCGCTACTTGAATACTGTGAAAATCTCTCCGAATCTCTCAGTATTTTCCAGTAAAACTCGACCAGGAGGTCCGTTTATTTTTCCTCTTTTATCAGTGTGCAGCGTTTTAACAAGGTTACAATTATAATGGGTTTTAATAGTTACAATTATATAAAATTAATTGAGTTTGAATTGAAAGAATTAATTCAACGTCGAAAGAGAAACGTCTCTCTAAAGATGATCTACAAAGTAAAAGGAATAAAGAATAAAATCTAATTGAGTCAATTACCTAATTTACCCGGAATCCTCGCAATATAATATACGTGTTTTAAGAATACTACAAGAGATTGCCCTGGCCCCTGAATGATTTAAATGAATATAACTTAACTGACATGCAGCATCTTAACCTGATCCTTAACCTGACAAGCAACACAATGATTGAATTTAAAACTTATAATTTTTTTCATTGTTATAAACTCGGAATGACCCAACTTTGGAAATAGTAGAATAGAATGGAACTGATTGTATTCTTTGTTTAAAGATGAATTAAGATGTATTTTCTATATATATTCTCACCAATATCATAATGTTCACTTCACTCCAAGCAAAACATACTGCTCTTTTACAGATTTAATTTAATTACTTACGCTTTAAAACATGTTAAATGAACTGGTCATACCATGTAAGAAAACTTATGATTCGTGTATTACCAATATATGTAATCATTTCTTGTAAATTTATAACTGCAAGCAAAATTATTAGAGGTTTCAACAGCAATATGACGGATTAGCAACTCAAGAACAAAACAAAACTCTCCGCGTTTTGAGATCCTAAAAACAACTAATGAAGCAAACGTTATTTCCTATCCTCAATAAACAAGGTTCATTTCCTCTTTGCAGTTAAAATAACTAATAAAACTTACTATGATTTTGTCGGATGCTCATATTTTTACTCTACTAATGAACATAAAATTTCATACAGCATCAGCAATTTTTTTCAAATATACAGCTTGGTCAAAGGCGTACGCAAGCACGGGCCCGGACTCTCACCATTATTGTCCATCATGCAAGGACATGCGTATCTCCTCAATCTGAACTTAGTAGCAAAACACCTTAAATGTCTTTTCAAAGTGTCTTGGCACGACCTGGTGCTTTAGATGGCGTTAATTTATGTCAACCCTGCTATGTGCAACTCCAATTGGTGATAACCCTTCATGTATAATCGTCAAAATCAGCAAACAGGCGCAGAGTCAACAGTTTATTGCCAGAGCTCCTTTGAACTTTACATTTGTTTGTGATGTTTTATTTGTTTCAATTGGTTTGTGACTTATAACCCACCGTAGAAGGTGAAGTCTAATTGGTACGATAAAATCTAATTTTAAGTTTCAGTAGGATAAAGACGAATGCTGGTACAGCGTGCGTTATCACAATAGCAGAAAATCTGCCTTCAACCAGCAACTAAGAAGGATTCCAAGCAATAACACAAGACACTGCATCCATTGGCAGCAACCTTAAACAATATGTTGCAAAGAAACCACACGGGCTGAAGTAAAATGTCCTTTTGATAAGCTAATGAAGAATTCCAGCCCCATGGATATTATTTCACATAAATTTTATATATCATCTCTGGCCTGTGGTATTTGCCTCTTCGTAGACCGACCTTTGAAGCTATCTGAGGATTTTCACACCGACGTACATGATTTTCATTTTTACTAAACCATAAGTAGTTTATAAAGGGAATATTATACCTTATCATTAAATGGAATACTTATTTTGCCCCTTGTTTATTGATTACTCTCACATACAATTTATAATTTAATTTTAAACACTGTGATGCGATGTAGAAAGAAAGTAAGCGATTTATTATTCGGACCTACAAATATACAACTGATTATAAATGAAGCAAAAAATATTCCCCGTGTAAATCAGGATTGAGTGTCTTGTCTGAAATACTCGGGAATCAAATATTGTAATACCATTAATGCCTTAGGTGGATAAAAAAATTACTTATCGCACATATTTGCTGCGCTCACCGTTGATGTCGGTACAAACAGCGCTTTCGGAAACCCATATACTGGAACACAACCTTATGATACTCAAACCGATAAAGGAATATTTAGCTGAAACGAGAATTTGAAATTCAAATGAGCCTATACGAAGTCACTCCATTAGATGAAGCAAATTACATAGTATATTTTATCTCGGCAAAAGTAAACGCACACATTTAGTAGGTAACTTTGCATAGCTCATCACAAATCAAACACGAATACATTAAATCGAACTTTCATTTGGTTTTGGTGCTATATGCCTACGTTCAGTTGTGAAATATATTCTTAACACAATTTACTCCAAAGCAAGCAGAACATCAACTGTGCGAGACACTACTCCATACAAAAAGTCTGTTGCAAAATCCTGATCGATTCTTTGCAGTTGGTGACTTTCATAACCAATGTACAAGTAATATGGCTTGAGTGACCTCAACTTGGTTCTCAGGTACTTCCTATCTCCCTTTACTCTGTGGTCGTTTCTCCACTTGTGCAACAAACATACACATTCCTCATACACCGCTACCATCAAAGGTAAAACCATACCACCCAGGAATACAATGCCAACCATAAATGTAGCCGAGATCACAAGAATTAGGATTGGTTGACTGTTCCTTAGCTTTATCAAAATCAATGCAAATGAGATGAACAGCATTTCCGACACATAGATTCCCAGGGAGTTTGCTGCTGATGCCATGTTGTTTCCATCTCTTGCGAGCAGAAAGGATTGGTGGTACCATTTGATAGATGACTCACAACGAAGCTTCTGCGCGTTAGTTGATGCCTCGTATACTTCTTCCATCAACGCCGCGCTCTCATTAGCGATCACCGACGTCATTGATCGAATGGCGAAGAGAAGAATCAACACCCGTCCTATTTCGTAAGCAGTCACAATCAGAATCAGAACCCGAATGGTTGTAACGATGACAAGACCAGCGGGGTGGTTGAATGCGACGGCAGGCAGCACAAGACGAAGTACCGTATAGTAGGTGTCTTGGTTCCGGTATACAGTCACGATGGGAGGAATTAAAGGTACCATCACAGTTAAAGTCACTATGACGTGCATCAGAACCCCAAGGAAATCCACACCAGGCTTCTTCTCGTTTGGAATTTCTAAACAAATAATCAATAGCCTAATTATAAGTATAACATTTTGAATTCGTGAATAAACCAACCTTTTGAAATGGATTCCTTGAAGTCCAGCAACCCGTTGATATTGACGCAGATACCATCGCCCCACCGATAAATCCCAAAAATGAATAAACATCCTCCAAAGAAAACAAGGGCCAAGATGAATCGCGTGGCAATAAAGTTTGATGAGGAACTCAGCTCAACGTATAGTGGATGGTCCATCCGACTTCGAAGGAGAAATACAAAGTCCACCACAAATGAGCCAACCCCAAAGATTCCAAACAGAATTGTTGCTTCTACGAACCACCACTTCTGCCTTTTTGTCAATTTCTCTCCTTCACGCATGTAAATAAATCGATGCCTCTTTGTATCCCAACTTACTCTCCAAGGCAGCATTCTTTCGCTGTACCTCTGTGCCTTATCAAAAGCGCTGAACACCAGTGGAGTTGACATCCTCTGAATTTGAAGCGACCTTTTCGTTCTGAATTTATTTCATCTTGGATAGTGTTATTATGATAACTGATTTTTAAACAATGCCTTTACTGCCTTTTGAGTACATCCGTTAAGCCATGTCAGCTAGACTGCTACTAAAGAAGTGAAAAACAGTTAAGTAGGTAGAACTGTAGCGATGTGTGCTTAAGGTACTTTATAAATTGCATTTTCCCTTATCATTGCGACATTTCTCCCATCATGTTTTCAAACATGTGGGCTTTTTCTTTTTGAAGTACTAGGATCCCCCGTAGTACCTTACTTCGTTACTAGTTCAGTTTAGAAGTAAAGATTTTTCACGACGAAATTAAGGCTACACTTGAGTAAATAGAAGATAGAAATTAACGATACCTACTAAAATTTCATTATCATATTCCATGGAAGGCCTCCGATTGCATTACTTGTTGCCTGATTATATTAAAACGTATCGATCTGTCTGATTTTAACTCACACTAAATCCTTATCCACAGTACCTGTATGAGATATGTGAGGATTTATCTTCGTATCTGATGCTTACCTGGTAGCTTGAGTTCCTGTTGCTTCAATAATTTTCCGTATTTAACTTATTCATTTATTTACGACGTCATAATAAAGGCTTGAGTGAATTGTCTTTACTTGTGAATTGTTAGGGATTCAAATATTTGTCACAGCCGATGCAATAATACTTCTGTCATATGGGCATTCCTCGCTTCCTATATTGAACTTAATATTTAATATTCTTTTTACCAAAGTAAGAAAACTATCCAAGAAAACGAAGAAATCCATCACAAATCGAAAGCCTCAGATAATTTAACAATACCATAAACTCAAAGGAAGACTTAAACATTAGAATATTATAAAATAAAGATTATAAATATAAAATTATGAATATACCGCTACGAGGTATAGAAACCACGAAGCAAAAACTATTCACAGCAATAGTTTTCCTATCTGCAGTATTGACGTAAATATCGAAACTCATTTTAAACTGGAGTCCTCAAAAAGTACAATATACACAACACAAACTCAAATATACAAATAAAAGTTCAAATGTAAAATCTTCGATTAACCATTTTAGATTCACGGGTGGTCGTTGCAAGTTAAATCAAACATATTTTCATATAAATCGTAATAAAAAGCGCACCAAACAAGACTTCCAGAATAACGAGATAAATATTTGGCAAGTAAAGAAACCTTAGAATGTTATGTAAAACGTCTTGACTTTCTCTTATGAGTTGCAATTTTCCTCCCACATAAGGATCCACATTATCCGTAAAATTGTTAATGACTTTCGTGTGGGAATTCCTGTTTTCATGGCTGAACTTAAAGAGGGTTAGAATTATGCTTTTAATTTAAATGTAATGAGATTGAGACAATAATATTTTCTGATCAACTAGCGTGATACACTGCCAACGAGTACTAATAACAGCAAAAAATTCTTGTTAATAACATTTAAACTTTGAAAGATATCTATTTGTATTTCTTTGCTGAAACCGCAAAGACAAAGATATTTCCTGTCAGCCCATCAACTCTAGTAAGGCAACACCATTCAGCGGAAATTCGCACATTTCTTTGGGTTTTCTGTGCACAAGAATAACATATGGAACAATTATTTGTGATGCGAATTAATCAACACTATTTTTGTGTTTGTGTTTGCTTATGCAAAAATAATACTGTTAATATTTATTTTTCCAGACGTGTTTTACAAACCCACCAGGTGAGAAGAAAACAAAAATAAACGGTGCAATTTTTTCCATGGCCTGATCTTCAATTCAGAAATCAGAGCAACCAGTAACTACAGATATCCCACTGGTATTACTATAAACATAGATTAGAAAATACTCGTTCTCATTTATAGGCAGCAGGTCCACGTCATGGATTGTGGAGCCTTTAGGACTCCCAAGGGATCTAAATCCCTCATAAATATGAATAGTTTCTTTCATTGAAGAAATTACCCAAAAACCAAAACCAGAAAAGCATAAAAAAGTATGCATGTAGTATTGGTACGTAAATATATGTAAGATGGATGTAAATAAGCTACAAAACCGTAAAAGACCATTGTAGCCATATCCTATGATTCAGTTGAAAGGGTTAAATTAAATCTCCTTAAGTCAAAATCTACGTACATTTAGTATGCCTAAAGCCAAATACCGCCCAACTATTCGCGTAGGAAGAACCAAAATAGTTTAAATATGTAGTGTATATATTTCATGATAATCTAAAAAGACATTACAGTAAATAATTCCAGACTTCTGTCTTGTAACCGCAAACACGTAAGTTTTCTTGTTACTCCACCAAGTCTACAAGGGTAGCACCCATTCATAGGAAAACCACAATTATATTTTTGGTCTTTCCTTATGCAAGAATATAAGTTAATACACTAATTTGTTTCGTGATCTTATTAAGTCTCGTCTTCGTGTGCAGTAGAATAAGCTGGCATTTAAAAAAATGATACTAGGAATACAAATTTCATCATGTCTGTTTCTACTGAATCATCAGGTGAGAAGTAAACCGACAAAAATTATTTGTGATCCAATCTGCTAAGGGGCCGTCCATAAACCTCGTGGCCTAGAAGAGGGGGGGTAGGGGTGACTCAAATACCACGAAATGCCACGTGAAGGGGGGAGGGGTCGTGCATAATGCCTCGTGGTCCAAAAATGAAAATTTTATTGAAAATTTTGTGATAATTTTAACCTTATTTCACTAATTTTTTTCACTAATTCACGTATATTTCTATTTTATTGTAATAAAATCAGACTAATTTTGAGGATAATACTGAAAGCAATGATGTTAAAGGCTTTGAAATTTAAAAAAAATCGTAAAATTAAGCCTTATTATTTTTGTGAACACGTGGCGTCAGGGGGTGTGGGTATTGAAAATGCCACGACAAACCATAACTGGGGGGTAGGGTGTCAAAATGACGTGTTTAGAGGCCACGTGGTTTTTGGACAGCCCATAATAAATATTATGCTCATGGGCAGAACTGTCTGCGGGAAAATCCGGGAGTCCTGAACTCAGATTTCTCCCTCATCAACAGATACGAAAACCGGCAAGCCGTAGACGAAGAAGATGTTACTAACCATGTTGCCCTGATATCAACGAGATTCAGACGAGGACACGAGTTCAAATGTTTAAATGAAAGTAAGTAGGAGAATTCTCCCATATGAGCAGAAAATAAGAACCATGAATCTTGTCCCATAGTGGAAATGAAGCTTTTTTCCAATGGGATATCTAAATTCTCGAGAATCACAAACTCTAGTTATCAACTCTTCTTATGTCCGCGTTTTTAAACATCCATATGGATCTAAACACCACAGTCAGAGTGTACCAAATTGTGAACAAAGTAATCATGGAAATTAATCAGGACAACACTGGCACCGTGGCCGGGCTGTACGCTGGCTCACAAACCATCAGTTACGATGAGCTTTTAGAAGCTGTTGCGCTTGTATTCGGGTCTAAAGAAAACTCCACATTTCCAATAGGACAGGTTCTTCTGGACTGCTCATTAGAGTTTCGAACAAGATCAGCTTTAAAGTATCTACAGAGGCTTAATTTTTTGTGTTGTTTTGTACATCCGGCTAAGAAATCATCTCCTGAAGAATCTGCTGACGATTTGATTCGAAATTGCGATAAAATGCGTGAAACTGCTTTATCTTTGAACGTCACAGCAGAGATTGTGTGCAGAGTGAGGTATCCTTCTTAAGGAATATCACCCGCAATAGTAGTCGGCTCTGTTTTGGATTTCCAGCGATTCTGGTGCAGAATTGTCAAAGAAGTTACATGGAACGCGTCTCACCCGCAGATACTCATGTCTTCGGCATTCGACGAACCAAATCCAGACTATAAAGACAAGAATGTGAACCTGCAAGGTGGCAGATTTCACTATGGATGGTGGAAAAGACGAGACACCATTTCTTACGGAGTTGGCGCCTTCGTGGAGAAAGTGGAAGAATTTGACGGAGGTAGGGAACTGGGAACCTGCACTTCACTTTGTGCAAAATGCAAATCACACGAGGACTGCTGTGAAGGCACAACCTGTGACATTGACTTTTCTTACCAGCCATTTGAAGAGGGAGCTACGTCGCATGCCTGCAAGGCCTTAATTACGAACTGCGCCCCACGAATTGCCTTTAAAAGCCCACTCCCAATTTCACCATCCGATGTTACATCAACGTATTATTTACCAACTGAACCTAAAGAATCAATTCTTAACTCCGTAAACGTTTTTGTTTCCATCCTGGGTGTCTTTCTTCTCGTCGTCGTCGTTGCAATTGGCGTCTTCATTCACCAGGTATATATCACGCCCACATTTAACTTACTTATTTAGCAAGTTCAAGTTTCATTACAGAAAAAAAGAGTCCACATGGTTCTTACACAAAATGAACTCAGACATTTCTTTGACGGTTCATCTTCCCCCCTAATCGGATCCCTTGAAAATACTGATAATATCCTGGAGATTGTCGACGACCTTCCTTACGAGTGAAAGCTGGAAGTCTACAAACACACCTTCCAAATCTGTAAAGCTTTTCATTTTTAACGCATAGCTTAGTCTAATCTACCTTGGATAGCATTGATGAATGACTAGGTGGATATTTTTGTAATCGAGTTCTGAATGGTGTTTTCAGGTAAACTGTACCTTTTCCTTGAACTCTGTCCCTTGGGAAATCTTCTGCAATTCCTCCGAAAAGTAGGGAAGGATTCAGGTAAAAAGCAAAGTTTGATTTTCATGCAGATGTTTTTATCTGCTTGTTTACATTCCAGATTTGACAAGGAAGCTTTAGATCCTGAGATGGGAATCGACCATAGACAGTTAACATGCAAAAATCTCCTACACTGGGGAATCCAAATTACAAGCGGAATGGCTCATTTAGCAGATAAAAGGGTAGAATCATACATTAATTAGTACATCCAGATTTTCTCTATAGTACCTGTGGTCTTAAGGTCGTCCACGCAGATATCGCTGCGAAAAACATTCTCGTATTTTCAATGGGTGAAGTCAAACTGACAGACTTTGGGCTCAGCCGTCGGTAATACGAATATGCTAACTACATAAAGAAAAGCCAGGTAACATCAAAAAATAACTCCCAAAAACAAAGCTTTCTATGTCTAACATGCACGACCCTGATATTGCCAGGAGCCACTGCCATGGTGACACATGTAAGTAGAGGCTTTGCGCGACTACAACGTTTCAATTAAAAGTGATGTCTGGTCATTTGGAGTGACATTGTGGGAAATGTTTACATAAGGAAAAGTTCCTTACCCAGGGTATTCCTTGTCACATGATTTCGTGGAGCTCCTTTGTGATGGCCTTCGACTGAACTGCCCAAAAGACACCCAACTTATCATGTCAGTGAGAAGAATTTCTTTAACTCTTTCTAATCTTTAGAATACTGCAATATTCGATCCTACTTTTGTCATTTCATTCCAGTTACAAAGTGATGAGCTCCTGTTGGATGGTAGATATAAGCTTGCGCCCTTCAATCTACGTGATACATTCAGAACTTGCCAAAGCACTCAACGAAATATACACGCAAAAGATGTACACAATCCCATCTGATATCCAGTAGAAACTGTACTGTACTACTTCTTACAGCTGTCTTAAGGGCTAAAATATTGGTTAAGTATACCTATGACACTTTCCTTTTGAAACGAGAAGGGAAAGTGTATAAAACCCCAAGTATTGAAGTCTTTGGAAGCGCCCTGGACGTTCGAAACGCATCCTCGGGAATTTGAAAACCAGCGACTCGAGTACACTCCAATAATGTTTTATGCCGGTGCTGATTAACATTAACAGGGAAATGCTTTTTAATCGAAGAATACAACATGCCAGGGAAAAGTTTCCATCCGCACAATTTGCTTCAATGGCCTTGATTCCAAAATATTCCACAAAGCAAAAAGCATACACAGCGATAGTTTTTCTTCCCGCAATATTGACTTAAAGTGTCGAAACATATGTACCTATTATTATTATTTATTTAGATTAGATTTCGATTTTAAACAACGAACAAAAAGTATAATAATAATATACACTATATGTATACAAAATAATATAATATTAATATACACTCAAATTAAACAAAAAAAATTACAATGTAGAATCTTCGATAAACCGTTCACGGGTGGTCGTTGGAGGTTAAATCAAACAGATTTGCATATCACTCGTAATAGATAGTAAATTAAATAGACTTCCAGAATACCGAGATAAATGTTTGCTAATTAAAGAAACTTTAGAATATCACTGTACAATGTCTTGGCTTTCTCTTACGAGTTGCAGTCCTTCCTAATAAGCTTCCACATTGTCGGCAAAATTGCAATTAACTTTTCTGTGCGAATTCATATGTTTTAAGATTAAACTTAAAGAGGGTTAGAAATATGCCTTTAATTTAACTGTAGTGAGACTAAGATACTAGCATGTTCTTGTATTCTCAGCTATAACAATAACGTTCCATAACAAATAATCGTGATAAGTATAACTTTAAAATAAACAGATACTTTAATACCCCAACATATTTGAAGGATTCTCTATACTCAACTCATATGACTTGGTTTTGTTCAAACATTATCTGTATACTTGCAGATCCACATCCAAATATGAATATGCGACTAAAGGGAACTGGGCCACTTTTTAAGTTTATTAGGAACTGACACTAATTCGATTTATCGAGGATGACGTAGATAACCCTGGTTGTCTAAAGGCTGAGTGCATCACAACAACTTGAAGTTAACTTGAGAATGGCACTTCTACGTCATGCCCTTCACACAGCAGACGTGCAGCAGGGGATTGGAATACTCATAGGCGTTGTTTGCATTAATCTTCACACACTTCAAAGAACCTGAAGTACCGCTCAGTTTCTGCTAATGGTTTGCAGAATTCAATTCATGAATTATTAAGCATGCATCTTAATCAATATCCTCTTCAACTTCTTTGAAAACCTTCAGAAAGATATAAACGTCCGAGCATATTAACAAATTCCAATTCTGGCGTCAGTCTAACAGAATACTTTCCACTCAGCAAAGGTTAAAAAGGCAAGTTCATAGCATCCAAGCTAAACATTTTACCCAACAAATTAATTACAATTTTTCTTACATGCTATAATATAAATCAATGAAGGCGTGGATAGATCGCTTAACATGGCCAGGGTTTGCGGCATTTCTCCTCAAATTATAGTTAAGGTGCTCTCCATTGTCCAAGGGGTAAACTGTTTCTTCACCAAACAATATTTTATACACCACGCAAAAATTTATTTGTGACGAAGTGAATATTGAATATTAAGTTAATTTCTTCAATGATTCCAGGTGTTTTTTGTAATACTCATCATAGGAACGATCGTGGATATCAGTACATCCCCTGCAAAGCGGCATTTAGGTGCAGGTTATTCCGCCCCCGCAGAAGTTTTTGCTGCCCTGGACGTCGTTTTCATTCGTAAGAATTATTCATAACTTCATATTCACCTAATATCAACGCTAGTTATATCTGAAGCGCCGTTCCAGGAATTGGAGTGGCAATAATTCTGATGATTCTTCCTCAATTTGCGCTGACTGTCCTTCTTTTCCTTGGGGCCTCAAAGTTACTCAAAATCCCTTGAATCCCCTACAAAAAACTTTAATTTTTTTTAAATTCTGCAGGGTAACTCTGGACGGTGTCAACTATGGCTGACCGTCAACATTGTATTGTACATTTACGAGTACCTTTCAATGCTGGGCTGCTTCGCAATGTATCACCTCGCATACACCCCTTTCCACGCCTTGAATGTCTACGCCGTCTTTCATTTCGTCATGCTTTCCAGCGTCTACGGATTAATCGACGATATTAAACGAGCCTCCTCCTCCTCCGTCACTTCACTCTCAACCGTCCACGTCCAATATTAAACACCACACATCTCATCTCGAGTAAACTTGTTGTTCATACATAACAAGTTAAATAACCAAATCCCTCCTCTCACTTAAAAACTGAACACAATTTTATGTATGTAATTATATACAGGTATGGTTGTTAACTGTAACTCTACGGACACCTGAATTTTTATAATTTCAAACCAGAATCATTTTTGTTTACTATCTGATTACATTCAATGTGACTGACGCATTGTAATGATCCAAACAAAATTTACATTTTGTAAGGGAATATTACCTCATTCACATAAAATATCTCAATCAGTTTCTAATTTCTTTCTTAAATAATACTTAAACGTCATTGCTGGTAAGTTTACTCGTGAGGTTAAACTTTGCAACTTATTGAAGTTTAAAAAAATCCCAAACACAAAGTAAAACTCAAAATCATGTCATCTCATATCATTTTCTGCCAAAATCCCAGAAAGAATTTTAAATTCAAACGAGTCTTTAAAACAATAAAATTGTAGGTAATGAAGATAATGAATAATTTATACGCACATGTTTTGCTAAGAAACAGTGTTAATTATACTTCCGCTAGTATCCATTCGTCCTGATGTTGGATTTAATCCCAAGTAGTATTGGAATGTATACCGACAGCTCAGATTGATGTAACGATTGAGCCATGAGATAAATAAAGCAACTCCTCTTTGTAACAGAGGAATAAAGCCAACAACAGTGGGGCTATAAAATCGTATCCTCCTATAAACAAATAAACGTGACGATGTATTTATTTAGGATTGATGTACTCTAAGAGTACATTTGATTTAATCTCTGGATTTTTTTATTCCCTCTCTTCATCCAACACCTTTGTGTTACTCATGGAAGACTAGTCTATCGTTGTGCTAAGGAAGGAATAGCACGTGAATAAGAATTCATTGAATCAATCTACTGCTCAGACTCACCATGAAACCCTGTTGTAGTACTTATAAACACTGAATAATGGTAAATTCTATGTACTATTACGGATATGTTACAAAAAGTTGGGTGGATGATAATTTAAATGCTGTTAATGAGATGCGAAGAGTTACAAAAACATTTGCTATTTTGTTAGAGTCCCAATTTATACCATTAAATAAAAAAGCTTTTAACAAAGCTTGTTTCATGAAGGAAGAAACGACCTGCAGTTTGAAGCCGATGATCCGATCTCCATTCCTATCATTTCTAATTACACAACACACCAAATTATTTCTTGTGTATTTGTCCTTACTCCCAGCATCTTTGAACCAGTATCATATTATTTAATTGCACACCTACTTGGACATTAATTCAATTAAATATTTTAGTATGCAACAAATCCCCAGCTAATTTAAGCATGAAATAAATTAAAAGGCAACAGAGCTTACGCTAATTAAGAGAGAAGTGAGTGTGAGTGTGTTGCGTTCTGGTCTGCTACGCTGCCGTTCCTCCTGAGTGCGCCTCACCTGTTTAACAGCCAATTAAGTTGAGGAAGGCACGCGTTCTTCGTTTTAAGCGTCTCTTCCGCCTTCCTGGAGTCTCCAGCTATTCCACGTCTGCTTCTCCAGTCGCTCACATTCCTCCTCCAGCGATGCACACGTCCCTCCTCCTCCTCCTCCTGCTCCCCTGCGGAGGAATGACGTGGGGAAAGAAGGTCTCCATCCCCGGTTGCTTCCTCCCACGTCAACCTAATCTCTGCGAAGCTCTACGCCAAACTAACGTTGACGTTCTCGGAACCAAGAAACTCGTCCAGCGAACTTCTGCGTCGTGTCCCAATGACAAAGAGAGAGTCCTCATCGCCTGTGCAACCAGAGGTGACGTCCACGTCAACTCAAATCATCACGAAATCATATCCAAGCACCTTTAACCTGTTTCATTGTCGTTGCAGAGAGTGCGGGATGTCTTCCCACGCGCTGTCAGAGGAAGGATGACGTTCCGAGTAACGCGGGGTGTCTGAGTGTCGTCGTGGATGATAACGACGACACAATTTTCGATCACAGCGTCAATGCGTACCAAGAGTCTTGTTCCTTGGAGGACGGCAGTGAGGGAGAGATCAACGTTCGCTGCCAAAGAAGCTGGAGATGGTACGTCAATCAGGGCATTGTGAGAATTCAAAAGAATCACGTCAGTTTTTGCCGTTACAGGAATCCTGTTGGCGGGCTATGGCGCAGAGCCTCACGAGTTTCCACATCAGGCGCTCATCCACCTCAAACCGCGCGTTGGAACTGGGGCGACGGCAACTTTCCTCCTCAACCAATGCGGAGGAACAATCTGCAACGAAAATTGGATCATCACTGCAGCGTATGTCAACGTCAATCTCAACGTCATAAATCCTTTCAATATACACGGCAATCTTTTCTTCTTACAGTAACTGCGTCGTGAGTAACGCCACCAACAACGTCACTTGGTTCTCCACGCCATTTGACGCGAACCAGGTGGAGATCATCGTGGGAACGAACATTGGATCTGCCGCTACGACAACGAACACGTACCACGTCAAAAGAATTGTCGTGCACGAAAGATACTCCTCCCTCTGGACGGCACAATTTCTCGACCCACTTCAACTGGAACGGCCTGATGGATTCAAACACATCTACAACGACATCGCCCTCCTCGAAATCGACGGAAAGAAAACGTTCAACGACAACATCAAAGCGCTTAGGGTCGCTCCCTTGGGTTTCAATCCAACAGGTACGTCAACTTATAACGTCAAAGCAATTAGAGAGACGACAAATTTATTTAATTCTGGAGGAGCGAAGAAGGCGGTGATTGTCGGGTGGGGAACGACAGACGATGGAGACGTCAGCGACCATCTCCAGAAATCTGACGTTGTCATCCATCCTGACGTGACGTGTGAGAAGAAGTACGGCAGCACTTATTACAGCAAGCAGCATCTTTGCCTCGGTGGAATCGTTGGGTCTTCACGAGGAAAATGTCTGTTTCAGGAATAACGGAAAAATAAAGTGTCGTGTGTATGCTAAGATTCATTCTCATTGACGTTCAGTTGCCGGTGGAGGAGACTCCGGAGGTCCTGCAATTTGCCGTGACGCCAACGGACGAGGAGTTCTGTGCGGAGTGACGTCATTCTCCCGAGGAACTAACAGCGAATGCTCAACCTTCAACAATGAGGATTAGTGCTTTCCCTCAGTCTACGTCGAAATTTCAAACTTCTTTCTGTGGATTAACACCACAGCAGGTACGTCAGCAGACTTCATGTCGTCGGGTCCATTAGATTCCATAGCCCCTAGGTTCATAGGTACTAGGTTTCATCGCTCTAATTCCATAGCCCATGGATTTCATAGGTGGATTATTTCATCGAATGATTTTTTCATAGGTACTATTTTGCATAGTCAAGATTTTCATAGCATGCAAATTATATTTCATTCTTATCTTCTTTAGACTAGAAATATTTTCATTTCAGCCACTAAGTTTTCTTATTTATATCTGAGCCTTCAGACGTAAAAAATGGCCACGTTTCCAAAAACTACCAAGGGACGTCCCTTATTAATTTAAGAAGGTTACCTTTTTATTATTGAGAAGCCTAAACAACCTCCTGCTAAAACAGTGTGGCGCTTCGTCCAATACACTGTCGACAAAGCCGTGGAAGGTGCCACACACTCAAAAAAGCAGTAGTGTATCATTCAGACAATCACAATCATGCTCCCAAACATTCAGAATCTGGATTACGTGAAGTGGCAGAAAAAATCAAGGACCAGGCAAGGACTACAAATCGAATTCAGAAATATTGGCAACATCTACTCAAAATTCAAGTGAGGAAGTTATTGCTGCTCACCCAAGTCAAAATACTTTGAAGTGGATGGTGCAGTACCTTCGTCGGCAGGAAAAGTCAATCGTGATTCAGCTAACATTGCAGGACTTAGAAATTCCTGAGGAGTATTCTAAACTGTTGAATGGTGACAAGTTCGTACTTTACGATTCCGATAAAAAACGGGTCAAATCGTAACGGTGTTTGGAACTCAGCCTAATCGGAATTTTTTGAAATTTTGGCCATTGGTTTGCTGATGGAACATTTAAGAGCTCTCCTCTTCTCTATAATCAACTATTTGTTATTTTGGATAAAAAGAGCACAACCAAAATCCCCCTTCTCTTCGCTTGGCGATGTTAAGGTGAACACTGGGGACACACAACCGCCCAGGAAAAGAAAAAGGACCATTTGGCTTCACGAGAAATTGGAAAACGTTGTCAATGACTACCAAACTACTGCAGTGGAAGAATATTGTATGCAATATCAATTTTTGAATTTGAATATTTTTATATTTTAAATATATAGATTTTTGGCTATGAACTATGAATTTGCTAGCTATGTAAATATGGGCTATGAAATAAACCATGCGATGGAAACTTTTAACCTATGATATTACCGGCGATGTTCATACGGCGATTAAATCTACTAACTATGATATTAGAACTATCATATCTATGGTACCCCATGTCGTCACATCAAGTCAAACTGACGTCACGTCAATCCACTCTCCCGCAGTTCCACAGAACACAGGAAAGACAGAATTCCACGACGTCCCACTCTATGGAAAGAAGGCTACAACCGTCGACCTATCCCACCAGGTAACTTCTCCCCACCCACACGTCATTACTCAACGTCAACGTCAACATCTCTCATCTCTGCCGCAGGTAGAACTTCAAAGTCTCTCCACGAACGGCAGTAACACCGTCAAAAGATGTGGAGGAGCTTTAGTCTCCCCCAACGTCGTCGTGACGCCAGCCCACTGCGTCTTCGATGTCTACGGCAACGACACCGTCCACGCCAAAGAAGTCCTAAGCGTCAGAATAGCCGGAGGACGTCAATACAACGTCAGTTCCCTCGGCCTCATCACGCCACGCAACGACCAGAAACTGGAGGAACTAAATGAACGATTCGTCCGGAAGTTCCAACGCGGCCTCGGTCGCATTCTCCTCGAGGATCCCTACTACAAGTATAACATTGCCGTCCTCCACCTCGAAACGAATGTCGTTGGAGCCACGCCAATTCCCATTCAACATCGCAACGTCAATTCCGGTAGCTCAACGTCAAACTAACGCCACAAAAAGCCTTAAAATCTAACCCGCAATTACTCTTGCAGCTGTCTCAGCTTACGAAGTATCCTGGACACGTCAAAAGTCGCTAAAAGAACTCCGCAAGTTTGACGTGAACCTCCTCGCGCGCGAAACCTGCAACTCACGCTACGGCAGAATGAGCGTGCGCGGTCGCTTTGCCTTTTCCCTGGCCCCCAGCGACGTGTGCTTCGTGCAGAAGTTCTCCGGAGGAAACACCTGCGACGACACTCTCATCGGAGGAGGAGTCATCTGCTCCAACGACAACGGCAGCCGCGCCCTCTGCGGCATCCAAACCTTCCGCCTCTGCGAATTCTCCCTCCCCAAAGTGATGGCCAATTTGGCGTTCTTCCGCGACGTCCTTCTCGACTACGTCAACGAAGTCAAAGAATAAATAACCCAATGTACATGAACAGAGTCTTTATTGAATAAATATTTGACGTCGGAAGGGTCAGTTGACGTCCATGACGTTCGGTGGAGTTAATTGCAACATTTGAATGCGACTTGGTGTCGCGGACATCCGTCGCGCAGACTCCCCACTTGGCGGAAGCGACCTCCGCACTTGGACTCGTATGTGTAGGCGCTCTTGCAGCGTGTCCAGTAGCACCGCGTCGACGCGCCCTCCGCCCCTGCAACAAACAAAATGATAATTACTTAAACTACCCAGGGGATGAGGGGACGAGGAGGACTGACCTGGGGGGGAATGGACAGCCACGAGGAGCAGCGCGGTGACCGACAAGATCAGAAACGTCGACTTCATTTTGAGAAGTGATGTCTTTAGAGAAGGCAGCCTCCGTTTTATTCAGTTTCGTCGCGACTTCCTCCCCGCAAACTTCCTCTCCACTCCCAAAATAGACGGAAACGAGAAAAACACGAGCACAACCACACACAGGAAATTCAAGACGGATTTAGAACTGAGTTTGCATTATTTTGGGGCCTGGAAAACATTCCCGGTCCCGACTCTCCTTATCACCACTCTCATTTAAACTAATAAGCTGACCTGTAATTTAAAATGACTCCCCACTCGTTTAAGTAACTCGGAGACATTCACATTTCAAAATTTAGCTGCCAACGAATTTGTTCAGAAATTGTAGGAGACTGGATATTTCGGGATTTTCCAGCTTGGGAAATGTTTTCCATCCTGGGAAATTAATTCCTCGACACGATTGAAAATAAATTGATTATTTATTTTGCAATTAAATAAAGCGAAAAAAAAATAGTTTGCGTTACTAAATTAATTCTCTATGCAAGGGATCGGGAGGCGCAAAGATTTACATCCCCTGCGAGGAATGAGGAAAGTCTCGTTCCTTTAATTCCACATTCACTCACTCCCACCAATCCATCGTTTTCCTCATGCGACCCAGTTTGTCTTAATCTTAATTAATTGAAATTCACTTTATGTCCTCCTCACACAACGTCAAAGTAAGTCTCGGCCCACGTCAACCCTGCGAATTATCTTCCATAATAGTACACAACTTTATTGCATTACGCTTATAGAGGAAAGTAAAAATAATCAAGCGTGTGTTAACATAACTTGCTTTTCAAAATTAGAATCTGTAAGTCCAACCTGCAGCTTCCATTCACAGAGTGAGCCAGTGCGATGAGACTCCTTCTGCGCTTACATTAATAAATTCTCATGCAGCTCCTCACTTCACATCTTCTGGTCTACAAGGAGACATTAGGAAATCATAATAATAACAAGCTGTCCTATGTTGGGAGCACCTGCTACCATGCTAGTCCGACTGCACAAAAGCCACCCGGGTTTTTAACGGGTCCGTATCAGTCGAATTTCAGTGTCAATGGAACTAACAGTCGTATTCATGAAAAACCAAATAAATCATTTGGCAAATGTAGTTAAGAGAGCGAAGGTCGTTTTCAGGATGAAGTGAATGTTGAGAGCTCAGAGAGAAGTCTGTTTGTTTTTCGTGGAAAGAGAGACCATCCGAGTGTCCTCGTCTTTTCCAGCTACTCACCCTTCTTATCTCAATCCCACTTAATCTTTAATCACTTAAATCCATTTCGCAGCTTACTTAAATTAATGTCAACCGGAAAAAATTCAACACTCGTCCGTAGTTAAATTTTATTACGCAATTGTTATCTAACCCTGCGAATAGGAATGACCTCAATTTGGGACACGAATTGAGACTGGGCGAATTCTGTTAGTTTTTCGTTGAAAGATAGAAGCTCCGAGTGTCCTTGTCTTTTTAGCCTACTCACCATTCCTAACTCCACTCCACTTAATCTTTAATCACCTACATCCCATTCGCTGCTTACTTTAATAAATCCGAACCAACACTCACCCCTCGCCTCATCTATTTACTGCAAAATTGACCATCTGCACAAATATTCACTTGCAATTTAATTCATCAGCCTCGACATAATTTTAAACAACCTTGAAAGTCAGTCTGCACACTTTCAGTAGGACAGAATTTCTTCTGCCTCTCCTCAACCTTTTTCAGTTGAGTTCCTCTCTTCCTCCAAACTAAACGTCACTCTCAAGTTGCTATTCTCCTTCTGCTGAGTGCAGCGACGGGGCAATCTGAATCCGTGAGTTTTCCCTTCAAAAATAAAGACAACAGAGAGACCATCAAATCTCAGGAGAGAGAGCTGAAAGTTAAATAGTCTTTCCTTCTTTTGTTTTTCTCCCTTTTCTCATCAAAGCAATCCGACGAGGACAAACAACATCGAGAAACCCCCCTTGTTTTCGGGAGAGGAGGAAACGAAGTCGAGTTCAGAAACTGAGACTCTGAGGAATCGTGGCAAAAGAGAACATCCAACTGTCGTCGTTTGTGTCAATCTTTGGTCTACTCAGGCGTCACGTCTAAATTCCTCTTAATCTTATCATCACCCCAATTTCCTTCTCTGCACAAGCAGATTCACTCCACCACCGGAAAAGGAAAACTGATAACAACTTAATTGCGAAATTCAACTTCTGCCCAGCCACTCACTCCACTAAGCAGATTAAGCAGGACTTCTGGAGATTAATTAGCTTGTTAATTTGAGTGTGTCTTCTTTCCTTCTGAGAAGACAATTCCTCTGCCACTCCCAAACTTCGCTAGTCTGATTGACAGCTTCCGCTGAAATGGGCGTCCCTCTGAAGTTCCTTTTGTTCGTCTCTTTGGTGGGGATTGCAGTGACGGAGCAGTTGGAAACGGTGAGTGGGTCTCTGAGACATCCGACTGTGTTTAACTTCTTCTTGTGTGTTTGCAGGACTACAATCCCGACCCCGGGGAAACCACACGCGAGTACATTCGCGACCAGAACGAAGAGATGAAGAAATTCCTTAAGGAAGAAGTGAGGAGTCATTAATTCTTTGCATTTGAACTCAGTTGAAACTGTCCTCGTTGTGTTCCAGCTGCAGAAGATGTTCGCGGAGCAGCAGTCGAAGGTGGCGGAGCAACTCGAGACACTCCAAGCGGATCACCAGCAACTCTCCCAAGTAAGTCCCCACACACATTTACGATCCACACTCACCTGTTCTTCCATCTTTCGTTCTTTCCAGTCGATTTCTGATTTGACGGCGGCTTCATTTCCTCCGCGGAATTTGACTGAGGTGAGTCTCCACTGCGTTTCTTTTTATGGGCGCAATTGCTGTCTACTGAGAATGTGTTGAGTGTCATTGCTTCTTGTGCAGGTGGAGGAGGTCAATGAGAGAAGTGGCACGATTGAGTTCACCGCAGGGACCAATCCGCGTGTGGGCACGAAGATTTGGGTCCTCCAGTCAAAAGGAGGGGACTCTTATCGTGCGATGAGTTTCCTCTTGGAAGCTAACGGCCTTGGGAAGGACGCGCGTCTCTCCCTCTGGGGCTCACTTCATTCAGATGGGAACCAGCAGATGTGGAACGGGTGAGTGGGAATAAAGTGACTTGTGAAATGGGAGATTGACAATTTAATTGGACAGGTCGCAGGCCAACTGGCGGGAGGAGAGGAGGAATGGGGGGCATGTGATTCTGGTAACTTTGGTGATTTCCCCGGGGGGAGCGGAGAAGCCCAGTTTCAAACTCAAATTCAACACCACCAACACTGACACAGGGAGGGTGAGGGTGTGGTCGAGTCAACTTGTGTTGGGGGAGGGGCGCCAGGAGGTCTCGTTTCCCCCCAACAACACGCACAACTATCCTCCCATGAGTTCCTTCGCGGCGGTGGTGGCTCCTCCGCGGGGAGGTTCCTTCATGCTGAAGTTCCTGGACCTCCCGGGCACTCCCCCAGACAACTGCGACAACTTCTTCTTCGTGTGGTTCCTCCAGGAGACTCCCAATGGGTTTCCCTTCACTCGACTCCCCAGGTAAGCCACGCGGAGTCTCCGCTCAACTTCACTTCCACTTTTTCCAATGTCAACTGGGATTTCTGTTTCAGGCGGTGCGGAAGGGACGGCGCCATTTCGGAGCATCTCGGAAACTCACCCGTCGCCATCCTCCAGTTTTGGACCACCGATGGGCCTGTGGGGAGGGGCTTCCGTGTGCAGGTTAATTGACACCCGCAGAATGTTTCCTCCATTTCCCACTGAATAAACTTTGCAACCTTCACCCGCTCTTCTCATTTCGTGGCATTCGCATTCGTCGCAGGGGCAGCAAAAGACGAGGTGGGTGGGGTCGTGAGCAGAGGCGGAGAGTGGGGGGAGGGTTCTTGAGGCCTTCGGGAGGAGTCCTCCATCACCACACAATTGTCAATACCCTGGGGCCTCGTCCCCTCAAAAGAGTCCCGACCTCCTCCGGATCGTCGCCACCAGCTGGGGACCTCTGAATTCCGTTTTCGTGGATTCACAGTGGGCAGCTTAAAATTGCGGGGACTCAGCTGCAACAAATCGAAACGTTCCGAAAGTCTGGCTGCGCGGAACTCTTTACTTCCAGCCGAGTTTCTCTCCTAAAACAGTCTAAATTTTATTTAGTGTGTCAATATTTTTTCCAAATCAAGAACCATTTATTTACTAAAGAAGATGGCTTAGGAAGTCCATTTTAATGTGGTCACAAGTTACTTTTTTATGTGGTGAGTGTATGTTCCCACATAATATGAATTCTATTGAGACACATGTTTTCCACTCCTTTATTCAGCCTGGAAATCGCTTAACGCGTAGAAGAATGACATGACATGACGGAGACCGTTCGGTAATTGCTGAATCACATTAAGATTTGCAGGAACCAGCGGAGATTGATAAGCAGCTTATAATTTGATAATTAGCGACAAGGCGAACAAACTGGGTCAAACCTTCCAAGGAGTAATTTGGTCAAAAATATTTCATATCCACAATAAAAGAACAAAGGCGATTTAATTGTGCTGATTTTTATCAGACGCTCATACAACTCCGCCACAAAACATAAAATTCCATGTAGCAGTGATTTTGCCAAATATAAAGCTGCGTCATATTCATAAAGCACACCGGCTTGGATGCTCATCATCACTTGCCATCACAACATTACTTGCGCGTCTCTTGAATTTGAAATAATTACCAAATACTTCAACTTTAGAAGTAGTTTTCAGAAGTTAGGAAAGTCCTTTGGGGTTGAAAAATATCATCCCTTATTCCTATTAACTCAAATGTTAATGTTACCTAACTTACAAATGCCATTATCAGTGAACAGGATCGGACTCAACAGCTTTATTACCTGAATTTGTTTGAATTGTACAGTCAGCAAAAGTATCCCTTAACAATGCAACTACTCAGGATTTCAAGCACTTATATAAAAGAAATGCCGTAATTGAAAATAACCTCACACTAAATGATTCAAAGAAACCTTACTGTCTGAACTAAAACTTCCATCCTACTAAGCTTACAGAGAATTCTATTCTCAGGGGAAATCTCCAGGAAAGTGCAGTTGCGTCATTAGGTCTGACACACCAAGATCGACTAAAGTAATACGAAAATATAGATATATGGAGTGTACCAAGGGTGAATGAAGACTTATGAAACACTTTTACACTGGTCACACAGGGGCTGATAATGTTAGTGTACCCATTCTGGTTGTTGCTTCTAATACAAAAAGCGATTCCTCGCAGGTATTCGGAACTCGATTTTAAGAAAATGTAGTATTTTGGTACAGTATTTGCCGTTTTCTGAAACATGTGCATTTTATTTTATCCAAAATGAGAAATTTGAGAAAATCTCCAAGAAACAACTACAATTTGTCATAAGTTCGGATTAAAGAAATGGTGCAAAACGTGATTCGAAAATTGAATGGACATACTTCTTAGATTTTTATATGCACTCAACTTTATTTTTTGAGAATTTGTATTCGTGGAAAACGACAAAATTATAGAGAAAAAGGCAACTAAAGCTGCGGTTTGCAATTTAATTGTCATCCACTCCCATGTGCGGCTTGATTTCTTATCAATTCTACCTCATACTTACTGCCCAACACTTCAGTTTTTGAAATATATTACTGAAATTTATTTGTGCACACTAGCAGTCAATAATTTGTAGAAAGAGTACTTGCCCCCTGCGAATCGGATAATAAAGCTCCGTTAAAGCATTTTCTAAATCCACGTGACTCTGTTTCATGAATGTGCATCTGATATCGAACTTGCCCAAGAAATGGTACGTTTTTTTGGAAAATTAAATTGTGAATTCCAGCACCTAATGTTGCATGTGAGCCTTAGGGTGTCAATATTTTTGCCATAAAACCCCATGGAAAATTGCCCCACGCTACCTCTGCATTTTACAGCTCATGGCTCATTTTCGATCAATGTTGGATGACATTCGGTATTTTTCTATTTACTACAAACTATTGATGTACATGTGTACACATTTTTGAAAACCTAGCTTCAAAACTGAAAGCGATAGAAGAGACTAAAGTCTGTACCATAAGTCTTGATTCACCCTCTGTAGAGAAGCATAATCTGTTGAGACAACAGGGAGACAAGTGCCTACTTCTTAAGCTATAAAAATTAAAGTCCTTTGATTACAGAGTTACAGTAATTTTGAATAAAAACTGGAATGATAAAAATGAAGTGTAACTGAAATTATCGAAGTTTTATTTAAAAAATTTTAATTAATCTCAAAAGTTCCACAGTTAGATGTTCGGTTTCATTCAATGAAGTTGCAATTGCAGCACATCAAAATGTAACTCATGGAAAGTTATAATTTCCTAATGCATTTCTACCGGAACGATTTAAGTTGTTGTTTGAATAAATCTGAATAAGAATCATGTTGTAACATTTCAGTTTAGCACAAAGTATCAATTTTATTTTCTTTTTTGATTCCTTCTATTGCCTAAACTGTCCTGCATCTTTAATAAACCAGTCAGATGAATTTGCTGCTTCAATTTCGTGTGATATTTAAGTTAAGGTGGCAAAGTGGGGAGTAGTGATAAGAAAACCTAACCCAAGCAGATTCTCGAAGCCCAGGTAATTATGCTTACATAAGATTGTTCTCTTCAAATGTACTGCACGGTTTGTAACAAATCATTCAAATCTAAAAAACACTTAAGCACCACGCAAGGGCTTATAAGTGAACGTAGCAAGCTCAACATTTGATGGACACAATAAACTATCCAAAGGTCCATTGGTGCTTTTTATGGTGCTGCTTAGAAAATGCTTAATTCACGTTTCTAAGGCCAATACTACATCTATGTGTCCAGTGACAAGTCTGCATTAACAGGGAAAGACTTATTTAATAGTAGCAAAAGAGAATTTCTCATTTGGTTAGGAAACTCTTGAGCTATAGCGATTATCAGAATTTAAAGAATTCTACATGCTGGAACTTAAGCATTTGCCTCGTGTGTTAATAACAGCAGATTATTTTGCTTTCCAAAAGACACAATGCCATCGCTTTTTCCAACACACTGCAAAGTTTGGGGACCTTAGCTTTAATGGTTTTTGAGCAAATCGCGACACATTGCAGACAGACGGTCAGACGGCCGGACACATTACGCCCTCCTATAAGCCCAATATTACCTGGGCTAAAACTGGCTTCCACCTGGAGAAGGGAATTTTTAAGAGTGGCCGTTTCAAGTTATTGTGACTTAAATTGAATAATACAGTTACTACTGCGACAGTGAGTGAGAGCTTTTGTTTCTGCGAGTTATTACTTTTTTGTCACTTCAAAGGGTCCTTACATTAGTGAGTATGATTTCTTGCACACTTAATATTCGCGGTGCACCAAAACGTATGAAGTTCTTTCAAGGTTGACCGCAAACACTATATTGAATATTTCTTGCAATTAAAATTCAATTGAGTTGTCAAAAGTGAAGTTGAATAAGCACTTTAAGTAAACAGTCGTTAAATTAATCGACTTATTCAAGTAAGTGTTATCAGCGGCAGCATGTTTGTGTTCAGCCGTGTGTAAGTATTAAAGTGTCAACCAATCATTCTTCACTCTTCTCATCAGATATTTACATTCGAGTACAAGTAATTATGTTTTCTATCAGTTTAAGCTAGCCTTTGAATTTCTATCAAATATTGGAACATCACAATTAAAGTGTTGGAACGCCATTTAAGTGCAGTGTTTTATGTATGGTTATTACCTTAAGATGTGGTTCAGACACAAAGCAGGATTCACGGTGCATTGGGAACATCTTTGGCCATTGTGCAAATCGTTCGTTCTGCAACCACGATAGAAAGTTTGATAATTCCAGAATAATATTAGGCAAACTAATTATTTGGGTTTTATTCAAACGAGCCAAGAATCATTCCGAGGGAAGTCCTTGGTGCTTATCCTACTTAACCAGGTCTGTACTCCTATCCCGCTAAAATTTCATTAATCTGCGTTTCTGAAATTGTGAGCTAAACTGTACTGCCTAATGTTTTTAATTACGCAGAGCATCAACGTTAGATGATGGGCAGCACAATCAAAACCATTTGAAAATCAAGATCTTTTGAGCCGTATTTAAAGTTTGTCGACTACAATTGAAATAGATGCTATACGTACTTTTCCTAGCTGTAGCAAACTTCAATCTTCAATTCTCGATTCTGCTCCAATGTCGAAGTAATTTCCTTGTTAGGACTTCGACTTGGACGTTCAGTTCCAATCAAAACACCACGTCAGGAAATGAGCTTGCATGATAGATAGTATTTCTTTCGCAGCTATGCATGGCTTAGCTTTGGTATGATTGTTGTGGCTGACTTGGTGGGGAATATCCTATCGACTGTTATAAGTGATTATATTCTTCGTGTGTATATCTTCTCATTGTGTACTTTTTGCGTAATTTTAACCTTACACGTTTCCTTAACAATCCGAATTCCACTCGTAAAACGGAGAGAACCCATAAATTAACTCCGAGGGGTTTTTAAAAATTAAATCAACGATGAGACGGCTTTTGTTGGCCGTGGTGCATGCTGCACTTTTTGTGATAATACGCACCGACGAGATTGAAAACCTAAAAGGAGTTCTGGACGATTTCAGTGGTTGCTTTCTCCACCTCATAAACTACTTAGGTGAAGATTTCAGAGGAACCGGAAGTTTGCCAGTAGTTCTCACAAGATATATTTACGTCAATTACCCATACAAAGTGAATCGTGTACGTGCGGTTGCAAAGGCTTACGAGAAGACGATAAACACAACTAGTTTCCCGTATATTCTCAAACGAATTCCTTACAAATGTAAGTGTGATGTTCACTTTTATCTTTTTACGCCTCCTATGGAATTGTACTACAACCGTGGGAGTATACGCCACCCTCGTGCGTTTTGGGAAAGCTTAATAACCAATAACGGAAGATACGACGGACATATTCTGTCGTATTCTAGGGACATGATTCACATTTCACATTTTGATGAAAGCACAGAATTCAAATCATACCATGTGGGCGTTGACAATGTCAGTTATTATAAAAGAGTATCCAGTTAGTAGTGTGGGTATACTGGAGATGACTAGAAAAAACAACGATTCTCGTTGGACGCTGGCTAAAACCCTTGTAGTCTTGAAAGGACCTCAGCTTGAAACTCACAGGGTGTTTGTAGAGTCAGAAACCTTCAACTTTTCAAAACTGAGTGAAATTCCCTACCTCAGAATTGACTGTCGCCATCCTTCGGATAGGAAAATCAGTGAAGAAATAGATTCATACATAACTGGGAAAATTAGCTGCTATGTGGTTAATAAGGTCCTCCAAAATCCAATCCAATTTAGAAGCTTTTCATTCATAAATTCGCAAACAAAAATTTCAAGCGATCATATTTTAATTAGTATGGTTTTTCATAATTCATCTTTTGTTTACGGAGACACGAATGTCTGCACTCTTTGCAATCACAGTTGGTGTGAGTAAGATTATGATATAAACCTTCCTTATGTTAAGTTTAAATCGTTTTTTCGTTTGGCTTTCATGAGGGATGTATATTAATACTCAAATATCGTTCACAGGTTTTATATCGGCATTTGATTTCTGGACATGGGTTTCAATTGCTGTAACAATTGTAGGATTTAGTGCAGTCACTCGTGTTCGTGAAGAAGTGACCTCTAAGACTGTAATTATTGCTATCTTAGATAGTTTGAATGTACTTTTGGAACAAAGTGATGCTGTGCTGAATCAGTCCATTAGGAAACGTGCAATATTAGCACCTTTAGCTTGTGGTGTTTTCCTACGAGCAGTTGTTCTCAGTAATGCTTACAAAGGATTTTAAACATAGACTTATTAACTGCTCCATTGTCAGGAGAACCCCTTGATAATTTTAGTCAGCTCACTACCGCAAGCTATGATATTGTTAGTAAGATTCATAAACAATACAGACATTATATGAGATATCACCTTACTGCAGAGGAAAATCGTGAGTCGCTTTTTAAACAGTTTACTGAAGCATTTGATCAAACATTCAATGCAAAATATTACGACCAAGAATTAAACGACTCGAGGAAAATAATTTCAAAAATAAATTACCACACAGAGGAAGCTACCCAAGTAACACAAACGCAATGGCAAGGTACCGTACCAGTACCTATTTCCTCGTGCTGGCGATGTGCATAAACGCCCCTTTTCACTGTACCTATTCAGTGTCTGTCTTCAGTACTGGTCCGGCATCAGTTACTGATGGAACTGCCAGCACTGATG